>PVIY010007697.1:0-80794 GCA_004026745.1 Myrmecophaga tridactyla | reverse complement strand
CCAGGAATGAGCCTGGCCCTGGCACCGTGGTTTGATAATGCCTTCTGGGCCAAAGGGGGGGGAAGAAAGGTAACAAAATAAGATATCAGTAGTTAAGAGAGTTCAAATACAATCAAGAGGCTATTCTGGAGGCTACTCTTATGCAAGCTTCAGCTAGTTATTGTGAATTGCCACAGCTTGCCAAACCTCAACCAATATCATGCCTATTAACCCTAAAGAACACCTAGGGCTTTAACCAAGACTCTATAAAAGTTTCATGCACTAAGTTTAAGTTCCTGAAACCCATTACCTCCAGAGGGTTCCTAGGTTAGATAAGCCCTGAAACCCAGAGGGGCCAGCCTCTCCAAGAATATCAACTAATTCCATCCTCCTATACTACAGTATTGACATCACTTCAACATGAAAAATTTAGAAAGGGCATGGCCCAAAGATCCTTATAGAGAGGGAGAAGGATCAAAGGAGGAGTTATAACAGAGAAGATAGCATTTAACAAATGAGTATGACTACTAAATCACTATATTGATATTTCATAGAGCCTCCAGTGTTTTGGAGCAACTAGAAGGAAATACCTGAAACTGTGGAATGATAACCCATACCAAACTATGAAATCTGTTCTGTAGCTGCTTGTTAGACTGTACTTTGAAAATTATTTCTTTTTCTCTTTTTTTGTATATATGTTATATTTCACAATAAAAAAATGTTAAAATAATTAACTCAAAATGGAGCAAAGACTTAAATATAAGAACCAGAACTATAAAACTCCTAGAAGAAAATATAAGGAAGAATCTTCAGGACCTTGTATTATGCAATGGTTTCTTAGACTTTATAACCAAAGCACAAGCCACAAAAGAAAAAAACACAGACAAATGGGACCTCATCAAAATTAAAAACTTTTGTTCCTTACAGGACTTTATCATGAAAGTAAAAAGACAATATCCTCAATGGGAGAAAATATTTGGAAACCACATATCTGATGAGGATTTAACATCCAGAATAAATAAGGAAACCCTATAACTCAACAATAAAAAGACAAACAATCCAATTTTAGGCAAAAGACTAAAGCAGACATTCCTTCAAGAATAGATACAAATAACCAAAAAGCATCTGAAAAGATACTCAACATCATTATCTACTAGGAAAATGCAAATCAAAACCTCAATGAGGGAGGGGCCAAGATGGTGGCTTAGCAAGGTGTGAGACTTAGTTTTTCCTCCAGAGCAGCTAATAAATAGCCAGGAACAGTACAGAACAATTGCTGGGGCCACATCAGTGGTCGAGCACACAGTGTACCCCAGTCTGGACCAGCTGGACCAGCTGCAAGCCCACCCAGAACCGTGAGTTCCCCAAGCCGTGGCAGCTGGTGCCGCCACCCCCCCCCCAACAGGCTGCCTCCCAGAGGGGAAAAGAAAAGGACTTGACCAGCAGCAGGGGTTGAGCGCAACCAAACTCCAATTCCGGAATTAATTAACAAATTCTGACTACTAAAAATAGGCCCACAGCTTTGCTGAATCTCCAGGAAAAGTGGACGTCGCTGGTTTTTGCCCCAGCACAGAGGGGGCAGGGCTGACAGAAAAAGAATTTTAAAAAACAGAGGTTTTTCTGGGATTTGAAAAGGTCTGGGCCCTGAAGGAAAGGAGGGGGCACATAGGACCTAGAGAAATAAGGAGCAACGTACCAACTAAATCTCTTGATTGGCAAACCTGAGGAATGGGGGTCTGGCTCTGAAAAGGACCTTTCTCTTTCATTTTGGTGGCTGTGTTTCTATAGCTTGACCGCTCTTTGGATACAGCTGCAAAGCTTCTTGGGCTCCACTGCCCCAGGCATAGGCAGAATTAAGCTTGAGTGTGTGTCTGGAGCCTGTGCCTTCCCCAGGAGGCAGGGGGGTGGGCAGCTCAGGTGGAATCCCTCCCTCAAGGAGTTCAGACCCTAGGGTCTGGAAAAGTGAAGTGATTAAAACCAGACTACAACCTCTCCTCTGTCGCCACCATGCCCCCAGCAGGGAGAGTCTGCTGAAGCTAAAGGTACCACGTCACCTTATGCTGCTGGGACCTGCAGGCAGACAAGCATCACATGCTGGGCAAGATAGGAAAAATGGAAAGCCCAGAGGCTTCGTAGGAAAGACTTTCAACCTGCTGGGTCTCACCCTCAGGGAAAACTGATGCAGGTGATTCTTTCCTCCTGACAGGAAGCCAGTTTGGTCTGGGAAAATCTGGCTGGAGTCTATAATACCTAAGTAGCCCTTCTAAGGGAGGAAAAAAGGCACCAAACAGGCAGAACAAGAAACAAGAAAACAAGAACTGAACAGTTCTGATCTGTTAAACGAAACCTAAGCTAGAGTTCCAGAATAAGCTGAACTGAATGTCAAAGAACAGACAACAAAGTCATCCAGCAAGAAAATCCTAGGTAAAAAAAAAAGTGAAAATCTCCAGAATAAACTAGTTAAGGTAATTAAATGCCTAGACACCAGCAAAAAATAATGAATTATACTAGGAAAATTGAAGATATAGCCCAGTCAAAGGAACAAACCAACAATTCAAATAAGATACAGGAGTTGAAACAATTAATTCTGAATGTTTGAACAGACATGGAAAACCTCATCAAAAATCAAATCAGTGAATTTAGGGAGGATATAAAGAAGGCAAGGAGTGAACAAAAAGAAGAAATTGAAAGTCTGAAAAAACAAATCACAGAACTTATAGGAATGAAAGGCACAGTAGAAGAGATGAAAAAACAATGGAAACCTATAATGTCAGATTTCAAGAGGCAGAAGATAGGATTAGTGAACTGGAGGATGGGCATCTGAAATCTGACAAGCAAAAGAAAATATATGAGCAAGGACTCGGGGAACTGAATGACAACATGAAGCACACAAATATACCTGTTGTGGGTGTCCCAGAAGAGAAGAGAAAAGAAGGAGAAAAACTAATGGAGGAAATTATCACTGAAAAATTATCAACTCTTATGAAAGACTCAAAGTTACAGATCCAAAAAGTGCAGCATACCCCAAACAGAATAGACCCAAATAGACATACTCCAAGACACTTACTAATCAGAATTTCAGAGGTCAAAGAGAAAGAGAGAATCTTGAAAGCAGCAAAAGAAAAGCAATCCATCACATACAAGTCTGGCCCAATAAGACTATGTGTAGATTTCTCAGCAGAAACCATGGAGGCGAGAAGATAGTGGGATGATATGTTTAAATTACTAAAAGAGAAAAACTGCCAACCAAGAATTCTATATCCAGCAAAACTGTCCTTCAAAAATGAGGGAAAAATTAAAACATTTTCAGGCAAAAATTCACTCAGAGAATTTGTGACCAAGAGACCAGCTCTGGAAGAAATACTAAAGGAGCACTAGAGACAGATACAAAAAGACAGGAGTGAGAGGTGTGGAAAAGAGTGTAGAAATAAAGACCATCAGTAAAGGTAAAAGAAGGAAAATTAGATATGACACATAAAATCCAAAAGGCAAAATGGTAGAAGAAAGTACTGCCCATACAGTAATAACGCTAAATGTTAATGGATTAAACTCCCCAATCAAAAGACATAGACTGGCAGAAAGGATTAAAAAACAGGACCCATCTATATGCTGTCTACAGGAAATGCATCTTAGACCCAACTATAAACATAGGTTGAAAGTGTAAGGTTGAGAAAAGATATTTCATTCAACTAACAATCAGAAAAGAGCAGGAGTAGCTATACTAATATCCAACAAATTAGACTTCAAATGTAAAATAGTTAAAAGAGACAAAGAAGGACACTATGTATTAATAAAAGGAACAATTCAACAAGAAGACATAACAATCATAAATATTTAGGCACTGAGCCAGAATGCTCCAAAATACATGAGGAAAACACTGAAAAGATAAACAGACGCATCTACTATAATAATTGGAGACTTCAATTCCCCACTCTCATCAATGGACAGAACATCTACACAGAGGATCAATAAAGAAACAGAGAATTTGAATAACACAACAAATGAGCTAGACTTAATAGACATATATAGAACATTACACTGCACAACAGCAGGTTGTATCTTTTTTTCAAGTGCTCATGGATCATTCTCATGGATAGAATATATGCTGGGTCACAAAGCAAGTCTCAATAAATTTAAAAAGATTGAAATCATACAAAACACTTTCTCAGATCATATAGGAATGAAGTTGCAAATCAATAATAGGCAGAGTGCCAGAAAATTCACAAATGTATGGAGGCTCAACAACACACTCTTAAACAACCAGCGGGTCAAAGAAGAAATTACAAGATAAACCAGTAAATACCTCGAGGCAGAAGAAAATGAAAACATGACATATCAAATTTATGGGATGCAGCAAAGGCAGTGCTAAGAGGGGAATCTATTGTCCTAAGTGCCTATATCAAAAAGGAAGAAAGAGTAAAAATCGAGGAATAAACTGTCCACTTGGAAGAACTAGAGAAAGAACAGCAAATTAACCCCAAAGCAAGCAAAAGAAAAGAAATAATGAAGATTAGAGCAGAAATAAATGAAATTGAGAACATGAAAACAATCGAGAAAATCAACAAAACCAGAAGTTGGTTCTATGAGAAAATCAATAAGATTGATGGACCTTTAGTGAGGTTGACAAAAAGAAGAAAAGAGAGTATTCAAATAAATAAGATCAGAAATGTAAGAGGAGACATAACCACTGACCCCACAGAAATAAAGGAAGTAATGACAGGATACTGTGAACAATTTTATGCTAATAAACTCGATAATGTAGATTAAATGGACAACTTCCTAGAAAGTCATGAACAACTAACATTGACTCGAGAAGAAATAGATGACCTCAACAAACCAATCACAAGTAAATTGAATAAGTCATTAAGAACCTCCCAAAAAGAAAAGTCCAGGACCAGATGGCTTCATACGTGAATTCTACCAAACATTCAAGAAAGAATTAGTACCGATCCTGCTCAAATCCTTCAAAAACATTGAAGAGGAGGGAAAGCTACCTAACTCATTCTACAAAGCTGTTCTGGTTTGCTGGCTGCTGGAATGCAACATACCAGAAATGGAATGGCTTTTAAAAAGGGGAATTTAGTGAGTTGCTAGTTTACAGTTCTAAGGCCGAGAAAATATCCCAATCAAAACAAGTCTATTGAAATGTCCAATTTAAGGCATCCAGGGAAAGATACCTTGGTTCAAGAAGGCCAACGAAGTTCAGGGTTTCTCTCTCAGCTGGAAGGGCACATGGCGAATACAGCGTCATCTGCTAGCTTTCTCTCCTGGCTTCCTGTTTCATGAAACTCCCCAGGAGGTGTTTTCCTTCTTCATCTCCAAAGGTTGCTGGCTCGTGGACTCTCTGCATCTCATGGCTACATCGTTCTGCTCTCTCTGAATCTCTCATTCTCCAAAATATTTCCCCTTTTATAGGACTCCAGAAACTAATCAAGACCCACTCAAATGGGTGGAGACATGTCATCCCCTAATCCAGTTTAACAACAATTCTTAACTAAATCACATCACCCAGGGAAATGATCTCATTACAGTTTCAAACACACAGCATTGAATAGGGATTATTCTACCCTTAAGAAATGAAATTTATACCAAAACATGGCTTTTCTTAGGGGGCATACTTCCTTTCAAACCAGCACAAAAGCCAACATCACCCTCATACCAAAGCCAGACAAAGATACTACAAAAAAAGAAAACTACAGACCAATCTCTCTTATGAATATAGATGCAAAAATCCTCAAAAAAAAATCTTTCAAATTGAATCCAACAGCATATTAAAAGAATTATACACCATGACCAAGTAGGATTCATCCCAGGTATGCGAAGATGGTTCAACATAAGAAAATCAATTAATGTAATACACCATATCAACAAATCAAAGCAGAAAAACCACATGATCATCCCGATTGATTCAGAAAAGGCAATTTGACAAAATTCAACATCCTTTCTTGTTGAAAACACTTCAAAGGATAGGAATAGAAGGGAACTTCCTTAACATGATAAAGGGAATATATGAAAAAAACACAGCTAACATCCTCAATGGGGAAAAACTGAAAACTTTCCCCTAAGATCAGGAACAAGACAAGGATGTCCACTATCACCATTGATATTCAACATTGTGTTGGAAGTTCTAACCAGAACAGTTAGACAAGAAAAAGAAATACAAGGCATCAACATTGGAAAGGAAGAACTAAAACTCTCACTGTTTGCAGATGATATGATACTATATGTCGAAAACCCTGAGAAATCCACAGCAAAACTACTAGAGCTAATAATTGAGTACAGCAAAGTGGCAGGTTACAAGATCAACACTCAAAAATATGTAGTGTTTCTATACACTAATAATGAACAATCTGAGGGGGAAATCATGAAAAAATTCCATTTACAATTGCAACCAAAAGAATAAAATATTTAGGAATAAATTTAACTAAAGAGACAAAAGACCTATACAGAGAAAACTATAAGAAATTGTTAAAAGAAATCACAGAAGACCTAAATAAATGGAAAGGCATACCGTGTTCATGGATTGGAAGACTAAATACAGTTAAGATGTCAATTCTATCTAAATTGATTTACAGATTCAATGAAATACCAATTAAAATCCCAAAAACTTACTTTTCAGAACTAGAAAAACCAATAACCAAATTTATCTGGAAGGCCAGGGTGCCCCGAATAGCTAAAAGTATGCTGACAAAGAAAAATGAAGTCAGAGGTCTAATGCTACCTGACTTTAAGGCATATTATGAACCTACAGTGATCAAAACAGTATGGTCCTGGCATAAAGATAGATATACTGACCAATGGAATAGAATAGAGTGTTCAGATATAGACCCTCTTATCTATGGACAATTAATCTTTGATAAGGCAGTCAAGACAACTCACCTGGGACAGAACAGTCTCTTCAATAAATGGTGCCTAGAGAACTGGATATCCATATGCAAAAGAATGAAAGAGGATCCATATCTCACACCCTATACAAAAATTAACTCAAAATGGATCAAAGACCTAAACATTAGATATTAAGACCATAAAACTGTTAGAAGAAAATGTAGGGAAATACCTTTTCAATCTTATAATAGGAGGTGGTTTCCTAGACCTTACACCCAAAGCACAAGCATTGAAGAAAGAAACAAATAAATGGGAACTCCTCAATATTAAACACTTTTGTGCATCAAAGATCTTTGTCAAGAAAGTAAAAAGACAGCCTACACAATGGGAGACAATATTTGGAAATGACATATCAGATAAAGGTCTAGAATCCAGAATATATAAAGAGATTGTTCAACTCAACAACAAAAAGACAGCCAACCCAATTACAAAGTGGGCAAAAGACTTGAACAGACACTTCTCAGAAGAGGAAATACAAATAGCCAAAAGGCACATGAAATGATGCTCAACTTCCCTGGCTATTAGGGAAATGCAAATCAAAACCACAATGAGATATCAACTCACACCCACCAGAATGGCCATTATCAATAAAACAGAAAATGACAAGGGCTGGAGAGGATGTGGAGAAACAGACACACTTATCCACTGTTGGTGGGAATGTCAAATGGTACAACCACTGTGGAAGATAGTGTGGCAGTTCCTCAGGAAGCTAAGTATAGAATTGCCATATGACCCGGCAATACCATTGCTAGGTATCTACTCAGAGGACATGAAAGTAAGAACACAAATGGACATTTGCACACCAATGTTTATAGCAGCATTATTTACCATTGCCAAGAGATGGAAACAGCTCAAATGGCCATCAACAGATGAGTGGCTAAACAAGCTGTGGTATATACATACGATGGAATATTATACAGCTGTAAGACAGAATAAAGTCATGAAGCATGTAACAACATGGATGGACCTTAAGGACATTACGCTGAGTGAGATTAGCCAGAAACAAAAGGACAAATACTGTATGGTCTCACTGATATGAACTGACATTAGCGAATGAACTTGGAGAATTTCAGTTGGTAAAGAGACCATCAGGAGATAGAAATAGGGTAGATATTGGGTAATTGGAACTGAAGGGATACAGATTGTGCAACAGGACTGATTGTAAAAACTCAGAAATGGATAACACAATACTACCTAATTGTAATACAATAATATTAGGACATTGAATGAAGCTGAATGTGAGAAGGATAGAGGGAGGAGCACAAATGAAATCAGAAGGAAAGATATACGATAAAGACTGAAATGGTATAATCTAGGAATGCCTAGAGTGTATAGTGATAGTGACTAAATGTACAAATTTAAAAATGTTTTGCATGAGGAAGAACAAAGGAATGTCAATAATGCATGGTGTTGAAAATAGATGGTAATTAATATTTTAAAACTTTAACTTATGTGTGAGACTAAAGCAAAAAATGTTTATTTGGTACAAAATTGATATTTCAACTAGTGCACTTCCTAACATAACTTATGTGGACAGCTTAATTGAACACCATAAGTACATGGAAACTTGAGTAGGGCATGAGATTTTGTAGGTTTGTCCAGAGTGCTGCCTTGATAAATCCCAGAAGGATTTAAACAGTGAATAAAAAAGTATTTGCAAAGTCCCCTTGGAATGGTGAGAAAGCGAGAAAATTCACCTTCCCCAAGTGGAGAATTCTTGATATTCTCACAAGCAGTGGGGACAACCAAAGCAATAGGCTGAGCCCCCAATCTTGGGGTTTGTTCATATGAACTTAATCCCGCAAGGGATAGGCTAAGCCTACTTAAAATTAGGCCTAAGAGTCACCCCCAAGAGAATCTCTTTTGTTATTCAGATGTGGCCTCTCTCCCTCAGCCAATATAACAAGCAAACTCACAGCCCTCCCCCTCCCTACGTGGGACATGACTTCCTGGGTTGTGGACCTTCCTGGCAACGTGGGACAGAAATCCTAGAATGAGCTGAGACTCAGCACCAAGGGATTGAGAAAACCTTCTCGACCAAAAGGGGGAAGACTAAAATGAGACAAAATAAAGTGTCAATGGCTAAGAGGTTATCCTGGAGGTTATTCTTACACATTAAATAGATATCACCTTATTAGTTAAGGCATAATAGAGAGGCTGGAGGGAACTGCCTGAAAATGTAGAGCTGTGCTCCGGTAGCCATGTTTCTTGAAGATGATTGTATAATGATATAGCTTTCACAATGTGACTGTGTGATTGTGAAAACCTTGTGTCTGATGCTCCTTTTGTCTACCTTATGGACAGATGAGTAAAACATATGGATTAAAAATAAATAAATAATAGGGGGAACAAATGTTAAAATAAATTTAGTAGATTGAAAGGCTAGCGATCAACGAAAGGGAGGGGTAAGGGGTATGGTATGTATGAATTTTTTTCTGTTTTCTTTTTATTTCTTTTTCTGAATTGATGCAAATGTTCTAAGAAATGATCATGATGATGAATATACAACTATGTGAGGAAAAAAGAATGTTCATATTGTATGTTGATTGGTTTTATTAATAAAAAGTTTTTAAAAAAAACCTCAGTGAGATACCATTTCACACCCACTAGTATGGCGACTATTTCAATAAAAAGAAAGTTACAAGTGTTGGAGAGGATGTGGAGGAATAGGGATATTCATTAATTGTTAGTGAGAACATAAAATGGTGCAGCTGCTGTGGAAGACAGTTTGGCAGCTCCTCAGAAAGTTAAGTATAAAATTACCATATGACCCAGCAATCCCACTCCTAGATATATACTCAGAAGAACTGAAAGCAGGGTCTTGAACAGACATTTTCACACTGATGTTCATAGAGGGATTATTCACAGTTGCTAAGAGATGGAAGCAACCCAAGTGTCCATCAACTGATTATGGATAAAGAAAATGTGATATACAAACAGTGGAATATTATTCAGCTATTAAAAAGGAATGGAGTTCTGATACATACAATAACATGAACCATGAATATATCACGTTGAATGAAATAAGCTAGATGCAAAACAACAAATATTGTATGATCTCTCTGATATGAAATAATTAGAATAAGGAGAGTCATAGAGTCAGAAATTAGAATATTAGTTGCTAGGGGCCTGGGTAGGGGTAGGGAATGAAGAGTTAATGCTTAAGTTGCGTAATTTCCATTTGGGTTGATGGAAAAGTTTTGGTAATTAACAGCACTGAATTATATATTTGAATGTGGTTAAACAGGGGAATTTGAGGTTGTATATAGTAATATATCTATATATATTGTTAGAATAAAAATTAAAATAAAAAATGCCATAGGAGCATACAACACAAATTTTAAACAATGGACTATAGTTAATAGTACAATTATAAAAATATTCTTCTATGAATTGTAACAAGTATACCATACTAATGTAAGATACTAATGCTAGGGTGGCATATGGGAACTCTGCATTTTATGCATGATTTTTCAGTGACCTACAACTTCTCTAATAATAGTAATTAAAAAAAGACAAAAAAGCTTTGGAAACTAGGAAACAAAACACAGCCCTATACCTCTTCAGCTCTTCATCGAGCCTATATTGTTCGGGGATCCATGCCTTTTAAGGCCCTTTTTCACAAATGGCAAAGGGCTGTCTCCCAACCTCTGGAGGAAAGGTAAGCTGGTTGAACATATACATAAAGGATTGGCAAGGGATCCTGAAGATCAAACATGTCCCCCAAAACAGGTTGAAAGAAGAAATATTCAAAGGAACCACTGAGATAGTGCCAATCTGGAAGCCAGATTGCATTTGGAATTCCTTAACAGGTTAGAGACATGTATCATTGGAGAGTGTGACCTGGGTGGTAAGGTCCACTCATGCCTCAACTGTGCTGAATGGTTCTTGGACTGTGCTGAGTTTGAAGCTTCTCTTCAATGGGGATATACTACCCTCATTCCCATACCAAAACACCCAAAGCTAGAAAATGACTATCTGGAGACACAAACCAGGTCACCCTTCCCCAGAGAGATGTTCTACAAATGTGTCCAAGCGCACGTTCCCTCCTGCCATGGACAGCCCTCTCAAGTTCAGCACTGCCCAGACAACCACACGGGGATTGTATTTTGATCAATTCAACTCTCGTAGCCAGTACTTGAGTCAGGTCCTTGGAATCTTCACAGACTGCTAAATACCAGCCTTGAGCCTTTAGAATGACCAGTGCCTTACTGTTACTTAGTTACTGGGGAATAACCCACAGTCACGCCCTCCATAGTCTGGGTCTAGACCCATTTGTGTCTTATAGCTCTTTTGTATTAATACTTTTCCATATTACCTAATATGATATGTCATATAGGAAATTGTACTAAAAGTTACTTAAAAATGTGCAAAGAATTAGGAAAAAACTAAGCAAGTGGAAAAAAAGGAAATTACTAACTTCAAGAAAAACAGAAATAAAAATGGGGCATAATCTTGTAAACTACCATACTCAGCTGGGAATAATATTTGAAAAGGAATAACAATGTAAACAAGACTACTGATTTAACATAAAGTGCCATCTAACTAAATTGGGAAAATGACAAAGGGGAAGTTAAGCAGAAAGAAATGTTTAAGAGCTAAATTCATGTCCACCATAAGGGAACAGATTATGTTTAAACCTGATTAATCAGGACAGTGCGATGGTGGCTCAGTGGTAGAATTCTTGCCTGCCATGACAGAGACCCGGGTTCATTTCCTGGTGCCGGCCCATGCAAAAAAAAAACACAAAACTGATTAATCAAGAGATACCAGACCAATTATCCTAAAAAAAAAAAAAAAAAAGATACCAGACCAATTAAGCCCAAAGTTGGGGAGAGGAAAAGGAGACAAATATAGTTCATATTGAGTTTTGTCAACAATCCAGACTGAATTCTATTTTAATCCCAATCTCCTTTCCTGATTTGCCTCCCACCCATGCCCCCTTCCAGGCTGGAAGCAGTCTCTTGATTTCCTAAAGCACTTTTTTTTTGACTGCTGTGATTCAGTGAACCATACTCTGCTTGCTATTGTACATTTGACTCACCTTTTAGACCATATTTAATCACTCTTGTATTTCTCTAGTTGCTCAATAAATATTTGAATTAAGAAAAAAAAAGATACCAGACCAACTCTGGGTGAATTTGCATAGCCAAGGTGGATTAGACATAACCTCAATCCATAAACTTCTCAAATAATCCCCAGCTGATATCATCCCAGGTGACTGAAAGACACAAAGCAAAACCTCTCTGGAAGTGGGGACAGTCATCTCAGGCCTTGGAGAGTGTGGTAGTTAGATTCATTGTCAACTTGGCCAGGTGAAGGTGCCTAGTTCTGTTGCTGTGGACTTGAGCCAATGGTACATTAACCTCATTTGTTGCTGATTACATCTGCAGTCGGCTAGGAGGTGTGCCTGCTGCAATGAATGACATTTGACTTAATTGGCTGGTGCTTAAATGAGAGAGCGCAACGTAGCACAGCCTAGCAGCTCGGCATTTCTCATCTCAGCACTTGCACTCAGCCCAGGCCTTTGGAGAGGGAGAAAGAAGTCACCCCGGGGAAAGTTGTTGGAACCCAGGGGCCTGGAGAGAAGACCAGCAGAGACCATCCTGTGCCTTCCCCCGTAAGAATGAACCTCAGTGGAAAGTTAGCTGCCTTTCCTCTGAAGAACTAACAAAATAAATTCCCTTTTATTAAAAGCCAATCCGTTTCTGGTGTGTTGCATTCTGGCAGCTAGCAAACAACAACAGAGAGCCTCCGTAATTTTTAAAGGCCATGAATTGCAAGTGGTAAAGAATAATAGCAAGAAAAATAACAAGCAGGAGAAATCAGAAACAGAAAAGAGCAGAAACAGACCTGTACAGTCTTCAGATATTATAATTACCATACACAGAATTTATAGAACGTGGTTTTCTGATATATGCAACAACATGAATGAACCTTGAAGATATCACATTTGAGTGAAATGAACCAGACACAGGAGAGATACTGCATGGCTCACTGATATGAAATAATTAGAATAAGCAAACTCATAGAATCAGAATCTAGAATATAGGTTATCAGAGGACAGGGTAAGGATAGGGAATGAGAGGTTAAGCCTAAATTGCACAAAGTTTCCATTAAGTTGATCATAAAGTTTTGGTAATGAATAGTGGTGATGGTAGAAAACCATTGTGAATGTAATTAACAGCACTAAATTATATATGTGAAAGTGGTTAAAAGGGGGAAATTTTAGGTTGAATATATGTTACTGGGGGGAAAAACATTTTTAAGAGAATTTACGACTATAAAATCCAAACAGCGAATCTTATTATAAATGAGGGGCTATAGTTAAAAGTACAATTACAGAAATATTCTTTCATGATTTATAAAATGTCTATCATAGTAATGCTAATTTTTAAAAGGGTGGTATAGGGGAATTCTATTTTATGCATGATTTTTCTGTAAACCTACAACTTGTCTAATAAAAAAATGGCCAAAGGACTGACTAGACATTACTCGAAAAAAAAAGATATACAATTGACCACAAACCACACGAAAAGATGCCTATCATTAGCCATCAGGGAAATGCAAACCAAAACCACAATGAGAAATAAAGTATTTGCAAGGTCCCCTTGGGGCACTAGGGAGAAAGGAGGGAGTGTTTAACTTCCCCATTTGGAGATTTTCTGATATTCTAGAGAGCAGTGGAGACAATCAAGTCAATAGGCCAAGCCCTCGATCTTGGGGTTCACCCCTGTGGGACTTATTCCTGCAAAGGATAGGCTAGGTCTACTTAAAATTGGACCTAAGTGTCACCCCCAGAGACCCTCTTTTGTTGCTCAGATATGGCCTCTCTCCAAGCTGACACAGCAGGTGAGCTCACTATCCTCCCTCCCCCCAAATGGGACATGACTCCCAGGGGTGTAAATCTCCCTGGCAATGTGGGGCAGAAATCCTGGGATGAGCTGGGACCCAGCATCAAGGGATGGAGAGAGCCTTCTTGACCAAAAGAGGGAAGAGAAAAATAAGACAAAATAAAGCTTCAGCGTTTAGAAATCTAAATGTTGTGTAGGCTAGTTGAATCTCAATGACCCACATAAATAGCTAGCAAGAATGTCTTTAGGTAGATTTCAGACAGAGTGGAGAGGTTATACTGGAGGTTATTCTTATGTATTATATAGATATCCCTTTTTAGTTTATGGTGTACTGAAGTGGCTGGAGGGAAGTACCTGAAACTTTGAGCTGTGTTCCAGTAACCTTGATTGTTGAAGATGATTGTATAATGATATGGCTTTTATAATGTGACTGTGTGATTTTGAAAACCTTGTGTCTGATGCTCCTTTTAGCTAGGTTATGGACAGATAAATAAAAAATATGGATGGAGAATGAACAAATAATAGAGGGAACAAAGGTTAAAATAAATTGGATGGATGGAAATACTAGTGGTCAATGAGAGGGCGGGGTAAGGGGTATGGTATGTGTGAGTTTTTTCTCTTTTTCTTTTATTTCTTTTTCTGGAGTGATGCAAATGTTCTGAAAAATAATCATGGTGATAGATACACAACTATGGAATGTTTGTATGTCAAGATTTACCAATAAAAATATTTTTTAAAAAACATACAATGAGATACTCCTTCACACAAAGTAGGATGGCTTTTATTTTTAAAATGGAAAATTAAGTGTTGGCAAGGATACAGAGAAATTGGAACACTTGTATATAGTTGATGTGAATATAAACTGGTGCAGCCACTGTGGAGAAGTTTGGCAATTCTTCAGAAAGTTAAGTATAGAACTATGATAGATGCAGCTTTCTCATTTCCAGATATATACTCAAAAGAATTTAAAATGCAGGCTCAAACGGATATTTGTACACCAGTGTTCATACCAACATTATTTACAATAGCCAACATGTGGAAGCAACTCAAGTGTCCATCAACAGATGAATGGATGTATCAAAAATGTAGCATATATATACAATGACCATAAAAAAGGAATAAAATTCTGAGACATGCTACAACATGGATGAACCCTGAAGGCATCATGTTGAGTGATATAAGCCAGACACAAAAGGACAAGCAAATATTCTATGATTCCACTTATATGAACTATCTGGAATCGGCAAATTCAAAGAGCCAAAAAGATTACAGGTCACGAGAGGCTGGGGGGGGGGTGGTAATGAGGAGTTATTGGTTAATGAGTATATAATTTAGGTCTGAAGTGATGGAAGTAGTGGATGATAGTAATGTCAGCACAACATTGTGAATGTAATTAATACCACTGAATTGTACACTTGAAAGTGGTTAACATGGGAAATTTTGAGTTATGTATGTTGCCACAATAAAATCATTTTTAAAAATCTACAACCAACAATATTCTTAATAGTGAGAAACTAATGCTTCCCCCTTAGATACAGAACAACACAAGGATGTCCCCTCTTACCACACCTATTACACCTATACAATATCCATACTGGAAGTCCTACCAAATGCAATAAAACAAGAAAGGGAAATTAAAAAAGGCATGCAATTTGGGAAGGAAGAAATAAAACTCTCTTTGTTCACAAATTACATGATTGTCAGTATAGGATATTCCAAATAACTGACAAAAAAAAAACAAACCTGCAACTAATAAACAATTATAGTAAAGTTGCAGAATAAAAGGCTAACAGACAAAAGTTCATTGCTTTCTATTATACCAGTAATGAACAGTTGGAACTTGATATTTTAAAATGCAACACTATTTACATTAACATTTTAAAAAGTAAATATTTAGGTATAAATCCCACAAAATATATACAAGATCTATATGATAAAAACTATAAAACACTCATGAAAGAAATCAAAGATGATATAAATTCATATTCATGGATAGGAAGATTCAATATTATTAAGATATCAGTTCTTCCCAACTTGATGTATAAATATAGTGCAATCCTAGTCAAAGTCCCAGGAAGTTATTTTAGGGTATTGACAAATTCATTTTATAGTTTATATGGAAGGCAAAAGACCCAGAATAACCAATACAATGCAAAAGAAGAACAAAGTAAGAGGACCACCCAACTTCAAGACATACTGTGGAGCTATAGATCAGTGGGAAAGTATAAGGAGCCCAAATATAGATGCATATAAATATAGTCAACTAATCTTTGACGAGGAAGCAAAGGTAATTCAAAGAGAAAGAAAAGTCTTTTCAACAAATGGTGCTGGAATAACTAGACAGCCACATACAAAAAAAAAAAAAAAGATCCAGACACACACCTTACTCCATTATTATTTTATATAGTATACAGAGTATATTATAAATCTCATTTTATATATAAACTGGATTTGGTAAATCCAAAACCAGCAGATCTGGCTACAGAGCTCATGCTATAGAAGAGAAGCCAAGATGGCACAGAAAAGACTAGAGAGCAACAGGAATCTAGCATTGGTGGGAGACAGATAAAATCCCCCAGAAAAAGGGTCCTTTTTTTTTTTTTAATTTTTTATTAATTAAAAAAAATTACAAGAAACACAAACATTCCCAACACATACACTCAGCAATTCACAATATCATCACATAGTTGCATATTCATCATCATGATCATTTCCCAGAACACTAGCATCAATTCAGAAAAAGAATTAAAAAGACAACAGAAAAATATAACAAAAAGAAAAAAAAAATTTACAGGCCATACCCCTTACTGATCCCTTTCATTGATCACTAGCATTTCAAACTAAAAAAAGAGTCTTTCTTGACTGGAGGAATATAACAATAGGTCTGAGACCTGGTGGATGAAAGGAATTGAAGAATCTAAAAGGAAGAGATTGAAAGTAATTGAGACTAGAAATGGCTATTTAGGGAGATGTCATTTCTGAAGGAAAGGAAGATGACTTGAAGGGTCGATATCTCTTGAGAGCTTGATATGAAGAGAAAGTAGAGAGTAAGCTGTGAAAATTAAGGTTCTCACAGAAATAAGAGACTCACAAAATCAGAAGATACATCACCCTGTCCATCCAAAATAAAAGTGCCTTCCTTTTGGAAAACAAACAAAACCTTCTGTTCTGCCAACAGAAGAGGGCACTCTTGCACTAAAACATTTTAAGACATCCGAGGACTTCTGCCTCATTTGCAATTGCTGACACTAGAAAATAAGACATTAAAAAATGAACAGAAAATAGCAGGCATTATATGAAGAAAACAAAAAAATGAGACCCATATTAAGAAAACGACCACATGCGGGCAGACCCCTGCGGGAGCGGGCGCCCGGAGGCAGATCAGCCGAGCGGGGCGTGGCGATGCAGATCAGCCGAGCGGGGCGTGGCGGGCGAGGGGCCAGCCGGGACGGGGTCCCGGGACGAAGGAGCTGCCGGGTCCTTCTTCACAATGAGAGATTTGGGGTGCTTCTCACTCTGTGTAGTTGGTAGTTTGGGGGGTGAAGAGATGGCTGCAATGTCAAAACTTTTCTCTGGGACCTTGGCAGGTTTTAACACCCTTGTTGGTAGGGAATCAAAGACAGCATTTGTACCATCTCAAAACTAGATGCTCGGACCCAGCAAAAGAGAGAGAGCAGCAGCAGCGGCCAAGTGCCAGTAGTCTTGCCCAGCGGAGAGCCCAGAGCATAAAGCAGAAGCAGGAGAGTGAATCAGGTACTGTTGATAGAATTTTCCAGTACTGCACGTGGAATGGTGGAGTATTCTGCTTCAGTCTCCTCTTGTTTTATGAGTGTTCATTCCTATGCTTCCGTCAGTCACAGCACAAAGTATTGGTGATCCATCGCTACATGGAGATGTTTGGTCAAAGCTGGAATTCTTCCCTACATCAATTTTCACTTTTCTTTGGGAGCATCCCTGTTTGTGCTCAGCAAAGTTGTCAATGCCATTTGGTTTCAGGATATAGCTGATCTGGCATTTGAGGTATCAGGGAGGAGGCCTCATCCATTCCTAGTGTCAGCAGAATAATTGCTGACATGCTCTTCAACCTTTTGCTGCAGGCTCTTTTCCTCATCCAGGGGATGTCTGTGAATCTCTTTCCCATCCATCTCATTGGCCAGCTTGTTAGTCTCTTGCATATGTCCTTCTCTACTGTCTTTACTGCTTCGAATATTGCTGATTCAGTAAAGGAATTGAAATGCACCAGTGGTTGTCAAATATAGAAAGGAACTGGCCTTATTACTCTGGATTTGGTTTGCCCCTGGCCTTTTTCACAGCAATGCAGTCCTCATACATTATTAGTGGCTGTCTCGTCTCCATCTTCTTTCCTTTATTCAATCTCAGTGCCAGTGAAGAAAAGACCCCTAGTGAAGCATATCTTTTCCAGTTGTGCCTCTTCTTGGTTGTCTTCTTAAGTAACAGACTCTTCCACAAGATGGTCTAATTACAGTCTGTCCTGAGTAGCTCAGCCTCTACAGAGAAGTGCTCCTCACCAATCCATCGCCTGCAATTGAAGGCTGCTGCATGCAGGCCACTGAATCTCCTGCCATTCAAGTGGGGTGCATGGGATTAGAAAGAGGCTGTGGCAAATCTCTTGCCCTGTTCATTTCCCCTACCCAGGGAGGACAAGACCCATTCTGCCAAGGGCTCTCTGCAAATCCTTTTCTGAGGAATTGGAATTTTTGTCTCTGGTGCACATAAGGCAGACTGTCCTGACACCAGTATGTGATTTTTTTTTTTTTTTTGTAGGTGGATTTTTAAAATCGCAATGAGTCACAGGTTTTTCTGCAGATATTTTTCTAATGTTTGCCAGCCCCTGTATCTGGACTGATTTGAATGCTTTGTTTTACTCCCTGTGCCTTTTACCCTCCTACCTCCCCTCACCCCTGGATGAATGGATTTTGTACATCTAGCTATTGTAATTTGTGGATTTGTTATTTTTGTTTTGTTTTTTCTGTGAAGCACATACATTGGTAAGGGAATTGTTCCTGGTCACTCCCTTTATAGCCATGACTGTCTTGTATCCTGTAACTCAGGTTAGGTATTGGTCTGTTGCTCCAATGCAAAAAAAAAAAAAAGCCTAAAGACATGGGACAGAAGACCTCCAGCCAGATGATTCTGAGGAATGATTTTCTTCCTTCCCTTTGAAGGTCTTTTGCACTGGTACATTTAAAGTTCCCTGAGTGTAGCGAGGTACTAATTCTGGACAAGTGCCACTGCCATAACAGAATGGTCAGAAAACCTAAACTTTTAAACTCTGAGAGGTCTGAAATGTACTGTTGGCCCACTGCCACTTGTCTGGTATTTCAAAGGAATATTGGAGGATGCGAATAGGAACTGACGGGGTCAATTTACTAAACACATTAAATCCGTGATGTTTGACTTCTTCCTGTTATTTTAAGAGACTAAATGTGGGGGATAGGGTGGGCAGGGTGTCAAAACAATTGTAAAATTTTAAAATATGACAATTAAACATAAGCTGGTTCCCTCCCCCCTACTATCCCCCCCCAAAAAAAACATGAAACAGAGGAAAACTAAAACACAACACGTCAACCAGAATTAAATAACCTCAGTCATTTGGTGATATGAAAAAACACTCGAATCAGAAAAATAACTCAGAACAGAAATGGGCAAAACACAAAAAAGATATGAGAGTTGACAAAAGTCAGGGAAAAAATTGAAAAAATAAATCATCTCAGACTAAATTACAAGATGTCCAAGGGGGAAGAGATTGTACTTAAAATACAACAAATAGCATTGAGGAAACAATGGAAATATCCGTGAAAGTAAATATAAAATCAAGAAAGCAGTAAATAAAAATCAGAGAAAGTGATAGATATAGAAATGAGACAAAGAAAATCCAACATATATTGCAGTACAGTGTCTGAAGAAGAAAAACAATAGAACAGAAGTAATATTGAAAACTATAACACAAGAAAAGTTTCTGGAAATAAGAGTCTTGAGTTTGCATATTGAAAGTGCTATGAACCTAGGAAAATTGATATGGAATAGTCAGTTCTGAGTGATATCTTAGAAAATCTATTCAATTAGAAAGAAAAAAATCCTCTGGGCCTCATGCCAAAAGACTAAATGATTTATGCAGAAAAAGAAAAACAGGTTGATATCAGGGTTCACAAAAACAATATACAAAGAAAAGCAGAAATGAAATATTTTCAAGAAACTCAAAGAAATTAAATATTTTATATCCAACCAAGCTGTCCTTCTAGTACAAAGGCTAGAGAAAACCAGGTTTAAATATGCAAGAACTCAGAAAATACTCTACTCACAAACTCCTTATTAGAGAGTAAGTCACATCCAATCAAGAACTGGGAAATCAGAAACTACTATGATAGTGAGCATTAAAAATATTAAATCGTAGATATATAAGTAAAACAAAGGTGGTGACAAGAGTGGAAGAATAGTTATGTGTGGTGGTTTGAAGCTATGTACTCCAGAAAAGCATGTTCTTAAACTTAATCCATTTCTATGGTTGTGAACTCATTGTAAATAGGACCTTCTGATGAGATGGCTTCAGTTAAAGTGTGGCCCAACTCTATCAAGGTGGGTTTTTAAATACTATTATTGGAGTCTTTTACAAACAGGACGAAATTTACACAGGTAGAAAGAAAGCCACTGGAAACAAGAAGCTAAAAGTCAAGGGGAGGGGCTGAGCAACGGTGGCTCCGTAGCAGAATTCTCACCTGTCATGCCAGAGACCCTGGTTCCATTCCTGGAGCTTGCCCATGCCAATGTAAAAAGAGGTTTAAAAAAAAAAAGTCAGGGGAAAGGGAAGTGAAAGGGGGAGGCCAGGAGAACCATGTGCATTGTGACAGAGGAGCCAAAGACAAGGATCACCTGTGGCCAGCTCCAAAGTGCCAGTCTTCAGGAAGAAAGCTTTGCATTCAAGATGCTTTGATCTGGACTTCTCTTTGCCTCAAAACTGTGAGCTAATAAATTCCCATTGTTAAAACCAACGCATTACATGGTATTTGCTTTAACAAGAGAAAACTCTAAAACGGTATGCAAATTGTTTTCTAAAAATGTCTGAAAAATGGAAGGAGAGGCAAGGAAAAGTAGAACAAATAATTGCTCTGTAAGTAATGAGGGAGTTAAAGGTACAGCTCTCAAAACAAATAATAGAGCCCAAGTAAGGAGAAATAATCTAAGGACATTAAAATATATATATATGTATAAAGGTAACAAATTGGAAAATTCAAACATTACTAAACACCAAAAATAATTCAGAAGTAAACGTTTTTGTCTGATTGTTTATATCACATTCTTACTTTCTGTTACTATAAACTTCTCCAGATTTTCTGACTAATTCCTGCACCATTCCAATGATCTGTCATTTCTTCCAGGAGCCTTGGTTCCTTTTTCCATGAGGGAGCTAAACTTTTGCAGGAAGCCGGTGGCAGCAAAAGGGCTAGGTAGCGCCCGCGGGTCTCGAACCATCTTTAGAAGGATGGCTGTAAGTCTGAAACATGCCGAAGGAACCGCTGAGCTAGGGCCAGCCCCAACCAGCTGCTTCCTTATTACTCCTTGACTGTTCAAATATGCATGCCATACGTCATCACGTCATGAGGGTGGCGCTAGCCCAGCCGAGAGCGCCCCAGGATGGTTCAGCTTCTGAAAACCATCCGGTTAACCCCACCTTCTGACATTTAAGTGAACACCGGTCTGAGAATATACACCGGTGAGTAAGAAGACCCTCCCCTATTTCCTGGTGAGCTCTTTCGCTACTGCACACAGGCTTATTCTCTTCTACCAAGCAGCTGTCACCTGGTTCACCATAAATTTCCGGACTCCGGGTCCAGCGTCTGCGCTCCCCAAACATCTCTGACCAAATCAGCCTTAACAGCTAGTGCCTTAGTCAGCAGTGAAATTCTACAAGTTGCAGATATTTTTGTGTTTCAGGTCTTATCTTGGAGCTTCCCGGCTAAGCCAGATAAACCTCAGAGCCCCTTTCAGATGTTATATAGTTTTATTACTTCCTGTAACTATTTTTAAAATTTTCATTTTAAATATCACGTGAAGACCTATTTCTTTTATGTATACCATAAACAGCGAATTTTCTCTAAATTTCCACTTTTCTCCGGTTAATCGCTGTTAACTATGTCTATCCTTCCAATTCATTTCCTCTTTATATATCCATATTTAACAGTACACACAATAGCTTCGGGCTTTTTAATTTTTGGCTCGTATGGAATCAGTTTATTGAGTATTGTTTTGTCATACTTAAACGTTTTGGCGATCTTTCCTCTTGATACAAATAATTTAATTCATATATATTTTAATGGCCAGTTATCTGCAAGTATAAGTGTATCAGTTTTATTTTGTTTGGTTATTATACACAAAGCTGCCATAAACATCCTTGTACATATGCACATATATTTTTAGGCAGATGCTTGATTAGAATTGCTGCAATTTAAGCTTTTGGAGAAGGTTATGGGAGATGCAACAGGTCCTGAGGGTGCCTAAAGCCACAGGATCATCTGAAGTCATATGGATCATCTTTTGCTCCATGAACAATTTCAATGGCAATTTCAGAAAAATGTGAATTTCATAGGACCTTAATGCCTTGCCCCAGAAGATTCTACAAGGACCTCCTAGAACATGGTTACCCAGGTACTCATTAATTGTAGCTGAGTAAGTGAACACACATGGGCTAGGGCACAAGCATAGTCCGAAACCAGAATGCAAAATTTTCAGATTTTAGAAAGACCAAAAACAGCAAAGAAATTTCTCTTCCAGCGATTTCTCTTTCAGAGTTGTCTGGGATGGCTCAGGCCTTGTGAATTCTCATCCCATCTCCCTTCTCCCCTTTTCCAAGCTACTACCTTGAGCCCCTCCAAACACCCATGACCCAGACAGATTCAAACCACTTGCCCATCCCAAGAGATAAGAGAACCTGGAATTAAGAATTGCTTTCAAGTAGAGATGACCAGAAGATTCACTGGGAGAGAAAAACAGGATTTGAACCTAGGTTGAATTAGGTAATTCCCTAGAAAGTAAGTACTAAACTACAGGAGGCACTCACCTCACTGAAACCTTCTCCAGGCTGCTTGGGAAGAGTCACACAATGACTCAGTCAACTAGGGTGGAATGTACATAATCCTGCCAAAACAAGTACCTACTAACCTGCCCCTAGTTAGTTCACGAATACTGAATATGAAACTTTGAGCCAGGCCTCAAACTGATAGGTAGTGTTCCCATTGCCAAGACTGAAAATCAGAAATTAGGCAAAAAATGCATCTAACACTAAGGAGTTTCATCCATAAATCCAAAGGGAAGTGAGGGTGCTTGGGGGAACCTACCAATAGTTCAGATGATACACAAAGTGTGTGATGAGATGAGGCAGAAAAATAAACAGGCCCTATGGTGACAGCCTTGTTAACCCAAATAGATCCTTCTTTTCATGGTGCAGAATTCCTCTGCTTGATGTTTTTATTACTGGTCTTTTTTTTTTAACTTCTGCCTCCCCTAGGCCTAGCACAGTACCTGACTAGGGGATATATTTGTTTGAATAAACCAGTCTATACCATCTAATTCTCTAGGAGGCAGCTTCTCAGTAGTTCTCCACAGGAGGTGGGAGGGGACTTTTGCTTGCCATCCCCTGCCTGACCAGAGAACACAGACATCTCTGTTTGTCATAGTTTGGAGGGAAAGAGGTTGCTACTAGCATCTAGTGGGTAGAGTGCAGGATGTTGCTATAATACCCTAAAATGCACAGGGCAGCCCCCCAACAACAAAAAATTATCTGGACCAGAATGTCAGTAATGCCAAGATTGAGTAACCTTGTGCCTAGCCCAGTTTCAGATAGTTATGAAAATTATCTGATCAAAAAAACAGATCAAAGGAGGTTGAAATTACAGGAAAAGTTTTGTCCAGATTCCTCTAAGTGCCATAAGGATCCCACATCAGAGGAAAATACACCTGATGCAGAAGGAACCTAAGCCTAATAACAAAACAAAACAAAAAAAGTGACAGGGGTCATATGAAGGAAGAATTAAGAATAAGCTTTATATGGAAATCCTCAGTATGGGAAAGAAAGACAAACAAAAACATGGAAGAATATGGAATGTTCCCACCAAATGTGAAATAGGCCCAGTCAATGCCATTTATTATAAATGTTGAACAGCCTCTGGGACCCAAGAGATCCCAAAAAGAGGCTTTTTTTTTCTTTTTCTTTTTTGCATCAAACAGGTTCTTCTAAGAGGCTGTTCACAAGGAAGACAAAAACAGAGAAATCCTCAGTAAAATGAAACAAACAGCATAAGCTATAACAGTCTCCATATGAAGAACAAAGGTTAAAAAACTCACCAGACACAAACCACACCAAACACTCATCCCATTTAATTTCCTGTTACATGCTCTGAGGAGGCTGAGAACATCAGGCCCATGGGCAGCAATGATCTGGGGTTCTAGCTCAGGCCCCCTCTATGTGAGATTCATGCACACATATCCACACACACCACTGACCCAGGCAGAAATACACATGCATGCACAGGTGGCTACAGATCCACAGGGCAGGATGGGGGTGGAAGGGGCTGGCCGAGGAGATGCCATCAACTAGAAATTGGGGACCCAGAGAACCCTTCTGCTGCAGGCTCACCAAGAGTCAAAATTAAAACAAAGGCAGAACACAGGATAAACAGAGGATGCTTAGACAAGGGATCGGATAGATGGTGGGGGAAAGATGCAGAGGGAGTTTTGGGAAAGCAGCCTCAGAAGGGGAAGTTTTTCTTTATTGGGAACTCAGATGGGCAGAGGTCCTGTGACTCCAGCTGAAAGAATGTGCAGCATTAACTGCATCCTGTGCCCTCTCCCAAGGTAGAGGGAAATCACAAACACCCACCCTCTAGCCCTCCCATTGCCACTCTTAAGGACTTTCCCAAGTGCCCAAAAAGAAATGACCCCCACACACACAAAGTTAGGCCCAGCAAAGAGCCAAGCATAGAAAGCCTCAGTAACTCTTCTTGGTAGAACCAAAGCCAGAAAAGCCCATCACAGCTGCCATTTCATCATCCTCCTCAAATGTCAAGTCCTCCTCAGCCCTCCTTTTCTTCTCCTTCTGTTTCTCTTTCTTGTAGGCTTTGGCCTTTTCCTCCTAGGGGACAAAACCACTGAGAATCAGTTCAGATTCCTGAGCCAAACAGTTGTCTGAGACAGGTGAGCTACAAGAGTCTACCTTTAGGAGAAAGTAGATAAAGACAAGTAAAATCTCAAGAGCAGAGGAAAAGCCACTGTAATAATTATAAGGGAGAAAACGGAAGTTTTAGCCTCTGGAGAATCACTCCTCAACTCTATACCAGAGTCCATCTCTGGTTCTTAACAGAGTTATAAGAGCAAAACCACATCATAACCACTAACATTCTGGGGCATGTAGTGCATGCCAGAAACTGTTCTGAGTGCTTTATATATATATATTATACTAAGATCTCTAATATGGGGAAACTGAACCACAGAGAGGTTAACTAACTTGCCCAAGATGCACAGCCAGTAAATGGAGGAAATGAGATCCTGACCCAGTCAGCCTGGCTCCAGGGCCTCTCAGAGAGTAGTTAAATTCAGTTAATCCCACCTAAGTTTGAAAAAAAAAAAGTACAGCCCAAAGGATCTAGAAGAAAAGGGTAGTTTTTGAGCCAGTTCCTTCAGATCATGAGAGTCCCAAACAAGGGTAAAAAATGTTTCCCCATACGGACATTCAGGAAACACAACTATCCTCTGGGATGGAAATGTGATGAAAATGAGAGCCTCCCCACAACTCATAACAAAATTCCAGGCTGGGGAATGAGGAGAGGGGAGGGGAGCCTTACCTCTTCTCTGAGTTCCTTCATCCTTTCCTCAAAATCATAATCCTTCTGCTTCTCTTCCATCTTCTTTTTGTTGACTTCAAAGCGTTTCTTCACCTGATCCAGGGTTGAACGTTCCACACGCATAGACATACCCAAGTTTCGCTGATCTGGGTGAGGTCAACATTAAAGAATGTCATTACAAAGTCTTCAACCTCTCAAAAATATTTTTCTTACTTTTTTAAAAACATCTTCTCATAAAACACACAACAAAAAGAAACATGGCTGAAAAAAACTCTCATGGCCTCACTGTTCCCAGATATGGCAGGCCCAGATAATAAGATGCAAGTGCCTTTCAACTGTCCTTACTGGGCAGTGTAGATGGGCACCAGTGAGGGCATCAGGGTGTAGGAAAAGAACATGGTTTGGGCTTATTGGGGGCCTACGAAAGTATTTAATTTCATCCGTCCAGAAATATTCAATAATAAAGAAGAGAAAAGGATGGCTTGTGCTTTAGCAAGTAGAGAGTTTCCCAGGCATAAAAAAAGGGCCCAATAAAACCAACCCGCACTCCCTCCAAAGCTAATCCCAGCCCTAGCCATCAACTACCTCCAAGCCTTACGTTTCTTTCCATTAATATGATCCAGGAAGTTGATGGAGTCCTTCACCACACAATCACAGACATTACAGTAATATCTAGCAAACAGGAAGAAAAAGCACTTGGGTCAAATCTGGATATAAGGATCGTAGGTTTTCAACCAAGAAACTCATATTTTTAGATAAAATATTCCCAATCATTTTAGAAGAAGGCAGTTTTCATTTCCACAAAGCCTTAGCACTGGGAAAAGTATAGTAGCCAACCTCTAAGATGGCCCCCACAACAAGCCCCACTCCTGGTATTTACATGCTTGCCTAGTTTCCTCCTATACTGTACCAGCACTGCTCTGCATGACCAAAAGAATATGGCAAAAGTAATAGTGTATCATTCCCAAGGGTAGATTATGAAACACTGGTTTCTGTCTTAGTTTGCCTGTCTATCCACCTTTCCCTCCCAGATCACTTGCTCTAAGGAAGCCAGTTGCCTTGTTGTGGGTAGTCCTAAGCAGAGGCCCATGGGGCAAAGAACTGAGGCCTCTGTTCAACAGCCATACGAGAGCTAAGAAGCAGATTCTCCAGCGCTACTCAAACCTCAGATGACTGTAGCCCCCGCCAACACCTTGACTGCAGTTTTGTAAGAGACCCTGAGCCAGAAGCACCCAGCACAAAACCACTCTCAGATTCCTTTTGCTACCAAAATTGTAAGCTATTTGTGATTTTTAACTACTAAGTTTTGGGGCAATTTGTTACATAGCAATAGATAACTAATAAAGAGAGCAATAACAACAGCAAGTTTACTAAGCAGCTCAGAGAGCTGTCATTCATTGCCATCTGTATTTTCCTCCTGCTAGAAAACCTAACAAACTGCATAGAGCAGTAGTGGTGGGCAAAGGGGTGAAAAGCTCTTGTGGGGCCCTTTTTCTAAAGGTTACAGTCTTGGTCTGTGAGGCAATCTAGAACAACTACAGCTTTTACAGCCTGTCTGAAATCTCAAACCCCTTTCTTCAGCACCAACAGCACCTAGGCTCTGTTCTAGTTCTACCTAATTTTTCCCTAGAAAAATTTTTTCAGTAGTCCTTTCCTTCATTTTTATCTCTGGCAGGAGAATAAATAATCCCCTTTAAGGTATTAAGTAATTACAGTGTTAATATGCAAAAATCTGTAGAGTGATCCCTCCTGGAAACACTATTATGCTAACTTGAATTGAGACTTTGGGGAACTAAAAGAAAAGCAAACAGAAGACTAAAATTACAGATACTATTGTTATACTCAGCACTTCCTAAAACCAACACAGACTATTTGTTAGTCTCACTCTTGGTGGCAGAGAAAGATGAAAAGCCACTCACCCTCCCATCTCAGACTGCGGGGTGGTCTTAGTAATGACAATTGTCTTCCCAAGCTTGGATTCCAGATCCACCTTGTAGTCCCTGTGCCGCAGAAGCTCCCGCTTGACAGGCTGCACTGGTTTTCCTGAAATATAATGGGGAAAGGAGTCCCCTCAGTATTACAGTTCCTCCATCAGGAAGGGAAAAAAAATACATGAGATGCAAAATTCAGAGTCCATTCTCATGTACGTTTGTTTTTTGATTCCTGAAGCAAGGGACACAAAGGTCACTTGAAGCAGAAGCTAGGGAAACTCTAAACACAGGAATAAACGAAAAGCAATCCCCAATTCTCTATAGCTTTTCTCTACTTTAAAGCTAGCAAGTTCAAAAGCAATTTTTTTTCCTATCCATTGATTAGCTGAATTGAGGGGATGAGCTCTGAATTTGTACATGAAGCAACGTTTTAAGAAGAAAAGCAAAGACACATAGTAATATTGTCAGGCAGATACTCTATGTGTAGCACAGAAAGGAACCTTCTGAGAGGTGGGTCAAATTTAATAAGGAGGGAAGGAATTAACAATTTGGAGGCATCTGCTACGTACCAAGTACTGTTATACAACTTCATATAAAAAACAAAAGGATTAGGGTGTGCAAAGTGGTGTGGAAGAAAGGTGGAAGAAGGACATACAAGTTTGAAAACAGATGAAAAAAGTAAGACATTTCTTTCCATAAAGTGGGATTCTCTAGGAGAGGAACAGTAACTCCTTGAGGTTGTACAAGGTACAAAGAAAAAGCACTAACCACTAGCTGAAACTATCACATGGTTCCCTGGTGAGTACTGCTTTTCTCAGATCATATGGGGGAGTCTTGATTGGGCCAGGAATGTTCTCCTTCCCCTGAAGTAATCTCAAAGGAAAGAGGGGGTAGATACCAGTAATCTGCTTTTGCACGGCAGCAAAACGCAAATACTCCACTCCACTTCTCTATCACTATTAAGAATTCCAATTTCTTCTCTGTACATCAGGGAAGCACTAAATGAATCAAGCAACAGTAGGGCAGGAGTGGTGAAAAGAACTTCAAAACCACCTCGGTCCACCTCCTCGCACACAAAGAAACCGAGGACCACAAAAGGTTACTCGAAGTGCAGGGCAGCGTATGCTCTGCAAAAGATGACAGAGTGTAGGGCAGCGTATTTCAACTCCCCACCGGAATCCCTCTATTATTTATCCTTAGCCCTTGACAGAGCAGGCACCTACCATCCTTCTTTTCTCTCTCTTCTGTGAGCCTCTTCTCAGCGAGCTTCTCGTATTCATCTTTGTCCCACTTTCGGCGAAAGTCCAAGTTTTTTGTCTGTAAGGGGAGAAAAGCACTTACGGTCCGTCGCTAAACATGTCCGGACCCCTAGAGAAAATGAGGGAACCGAGTCCTAGGCGCCAAGACGGTCCCAGGACCCTCCAATAGCGAAAGCCTCTCTGAATCCCATCAAGAGGCTGAGATGGTCCCAGGACCCTGAACCGAGAGACCTCCACGATTCCACCGACCCTGTGCCCAGGTCTTACGGGGAGTTCTCGCACTCGGATCCTGAGATTGCAAGAAGGTATCTGGCAGCCAGTCCCGTGCAGGAGTCTACCTCTATTCCGCTATGAGAAGTAGCCCCCACCCCCCCATACCTCTTCTCATACAACACCTACCCCGCTGCCCGACGCCATCTTCGCCGCGAAGTGAACGGGAAGCCGGAAAATGCCGTAAAAAGCGTCCCTGAACCGTAAAGCAAGATGACCCTCCAGTAAGCTTAGAGAATCCTGTTCTAAACGAACTAAGGACGGGGAGGGTTTCTAAACAGGGTAGTCGGCCCCGCCTCTGCTGCAAGAGGATAGCGCAAGCGCAAGTGGAATGTGAAGTAACACGGAAGTAAGGGCGCTTTCTAACCTGTTTGATCCCTCGCTTTAAAAACAAGGATTTATGGGCTGATATATTTAGTTCCCCTTGTCTGTTTCATAAGTGAGGAAACTTAGGTTCGGAAACAGTGCCCTCTGATCTAGCCTAATCAACTTTGAGTGTATAGCCAAGAGTTTCTAAACCTTTAAGGCTGAAGCGCTGTTTATTAGGGGCTCTAGATGCTCCATTCACTGCATGCACTAGGAATATGACTCTAAGCTACACTGAAGCGTTTGCAAGAGCTGTAGCCTTTCCAACACACATGCATGCAAAATGCTTTTTGGCACTTTGGCCCTTTTCCTGAAGCAATGCTGTCTCACCCTTTGGTTGACTCATTTTTCTTTCACCTGGAGAACATTATTGTTATCCAATCAGTAGGGCACAATGTAATTAATATGACTGGGCTTAGGAAGGCCAGTTATCAGCCACGTTTCTACTATGAAGCACTCTGGCAGATGGCTCACTAGATTGATTTTTAGCGATAAAAAGTTATGATGGGGATGTGAGGTGGATGTGAGGTGCAGGTGGGGACTGTGGCTCCTCTCTTCAGTGAATACATAAGTATCACCCCAGGGAAGTTACTCCCACCCAGCTCACAATTAAAATTCTCCAATGTATACTCAAGTGTTTTCTATGGCCTATGCAAACCAATTCTTTTATAACAAATCACCCAAACTACTACATTAAATATTTTATTTAACATATCATTCAACCACCTCTAGAATATCCACCTCCATGAGGGCATGGAATAGTCAGAGTAGTGATTGTGGCACAGTAAATAAAAATTGCAAAAGATCAGACCTCAATCTTGCCAAGTCACCTATTAAATTCAACATTGAACTCATTAAACAAATAGCCCCATATTTCTACTGTTAATAGCAGAAGGGCTAAAGAGATGCCAGATCAACCTGGGCACGGCCATGCCCTTGGGATAGCATCTCTGATCTCAAATGAGAAAGCAGCCATTGCCCCTCCTTGCTGTCTCCCAAAAACTCCATGGACCAGGCCATTGGCTAGTTATAAACAAATTCCCCAGACTCTGGTTCAGAGGCTACAGTGGAAGGGTAAGATTTTGATGGCTCAGAATTCTCTAAGCCTGTGGTGTCTCTCTCACACCTTTCTCAAAGCAACCATCTCAGCACCTCTTGGTGGCACTGAGTGGCACTTTAAATCTGCCATCTACCTTGCAGCTAAAACATATCTCTCACATACCAGCCAGTTGCATTCATGCAGAATAGCTGCTCACACTAGTGGCTTGAAGCCACAGGACCCAGGAGTCCTCAGGGCCTTCTACAGTTCTGTATTCAGGAAGAAGGGAGAAGGCAGAAGGAACTTGTCACTCGTCCTGGCTGGCAGTTGTGAAGTCTTTCAGGAACTCATTGGTAGATGAACCTTTTCTACAAAGAGCAGCAGATGGCAGTTAAGAAAAGATCAAGATTCAGATAGTCGCTTCTGAATTTCAGCCACAAGATTGTCCCGTTTAATGGCCACCTGAAATATAAGAGAACCCTCATGTGACAAACTAGAAAGTGATACCCATTCCTTAGCCACTGCTTTTCCAGATTCATTTTACTCTGCATCTGCTCCCACTACTTAGGAAACCAATGGGGAGTAATGTGGATTTCAGGCTGACCTAGAGAATATTCCCTCAAGATTAAAGAGATTCAAATTCAATCAATGGATATATGTCTATTTTGTTATTAGTCTCAAAACACCCATTCAGATTTCATTTGTCCTTCTTCTGCCCAACCAGCCAATACTCATTGGCTGCAGTAGTTGCTTGGAGTGGAGTCTTCCTTCATCTCCACCCCTATTAACTTTGGAGATATTTCTTCAGCCAGAAGACCTTTATTTCTTAAAGAATCTGTTAAAGTAGTAACACTTGATCCCTTCTATTTCTGTCTTCCTCCACTCACCTCCTCCCTGCTGGCCACTGAGCGGAGCTTGATGACTCCGTCCTTCAGTTCTTGCTCACCAATAATGACCACGAGTGGAATGCTCATGCTCTCACAGTAGTGCAGCTGGGTTAGCAGTTTAGGGTTGTTCTTGTATAGAAGTTCAGCCTGAAAAGGGTCAAGACAGATAGGGGTCTTACAAGTGAACACAGCACACAACCCCTAGAAGCAAGTATTTCCAAGGAAGCAACAGATAAGTGGCTGGCCTTCCTACCCTCAGAAGCCATTCTAGTGAAGACTAAAATGGTCTTCAGTTCCACCCTAGGTATTAAGGTAGAAATAGGCCTGGAACCCAAATTCTACACATACCCAAATGTTGCTCTACCATACCTTGATCCCAGCATCCCATAGCTCTGCAATTAACTTCAGTCGTTCTTGAAGAAAGTTCTTCTGTGGTGTGGCCACAAATACTTGGGTCTCTGTGGTCCGTACCGTCTCACCAAATGCCTGATAAAAAGAGAAGATCGTAAAATTGAAACAGCAACAAAAAAATTCCTTCAAACCAGTAACGCCAAAAGATGAAAAGAATCATCAGAAAAACAGCCCCACTAAACCTTCAGTAACATGAAGGTTTCTCGGCCTCCAACCCCACCCCCTACCTAAGGCCTACCTTCATTCTCTGCTCCACAATTGCAAAGATCCGCTCTACCCCAATACTGAGCCCCACACATGGCACCTTGTGGCCCTTGGGGTCGAACAGGCCCACCAGCCCGTCATAGCGACCACCAGCAGCCACACTGCCCATGCTCAGAGACTCTTCCCCAGCCTGAGCTGGGGTCTGTAGCAGTACTGCTTCATATATCACTCCTGTGTAGTAGTCTAGGCCCCGAACCAGGCTTAGGTCAAAGGAGATCTGTGGAGATGAGGCTACAGTCAGTCCCAGACAGAATGCTAAGTGCGCCAGAGCTCAGCAGGGGGGCTCACTCCCTTCAGTTTACCTTCTCAGCGATTCCAAATAGAGTCAGGTATTCAAATAGCAGCTTCAGGTCCCTCAAGCCTTCTAGCACCTGTTTGTTTTGGGATAGTCTGGGATCCTGGAACAGCTGTTCTACCAGAGACTCCCCACCTAGGGAAAAGTAGATAGAAATAAACCTGTGTCTCTTACCCAGCATTCAGACACAGCATTCATCCAAGCCATCTCTAATGTGCTCCAGTCAGTCCTCCTCATTTTCATTAAAAAAAAAGGATTCCTAATCTCATACGACCAGACTCTCCTCTTCTGCCTCTACCTTTGCCTTCTGAAGACACAAAGTGCTTACAAAAAGTAAAAGGGGAATTAAATTTAGATGAGGCTCTGGAGCTTAGGACCATCTCCAAAAAGGAGCAATTTCAGAGGACTAAGTTATACACGTCACCCTCACCCTGGTTCCACCACACAGCTCTAAAACTCTAGTTCTTACCATGTTGTTGGATATAGTCCCCAATTTGATCAGCCACCTCAGAAGCCAGGCCTTTTTTTGCCACCATCTCATGTCTCACCGCTTTCCAAGATATCTGCATAAACACCCAAATATTTGCTCAGTAAGATCTTGCTTACTCTAACTGGAAAAAGACATCTCACTTTCATTTAGTCTGTATGTATGAGTAACATGCTACTTTCAGCAAACTCAGAGGCAATTTAGAAAATCTAGTCACAGTGCCCACTGCACAGAACTCAAGTCATGCTTCAGGATGTCTTCTGACTGCCCTCCCAGAAACAGCTCACATCCAGTCCCTATCTCCTTATTTTTCTCTAGCAATATAGATTTGGGGACAGGGCAGAGACCCAAATGGTGTCCTCTGAAGCATATCTTATTTGCTACCTTGTCTAGTTTGTCCATTGAGGAGCAGATGGCCCGGAACTTGCTTTCAGGAACACCACAGACAGCAAACATCCCATCCACAATCCGTCGGTCATTGACCTGTGAACTCAATGCAAGTAACCCAAGTGCCCATCAATGCCCTTTCCCTCAAAACAATGGCAGTCCCTATTTTCCTGACTCATAAAAAGGACAGAAAGGAAGCCTCACAGAAAAAGTATATAAGAAATACAACAGCTATACTGAGAAAGTCCTAGAGCTGCCTGATTAAAGGCTGGGGTCATCTATGTTTTGAGACTAGCAGACACAGCATCAGGCCAGATCCAGACTTCTCCCCCTCAGTGCTCAGTGTTGGCCTCACCTTAATGAGAAAGTCCCCCAGCTGCAACCCACTGAGGATTTCACACATGATTTTCAAACACTCCGCATCAGGGATCATGGGGTCAAATTGACCAGCAATATCAAAATCCTACAGCAAAGAAAATGAAAAGGTTAAAAAAAAAAAAAAAAAATAGGCCACTGATCAGCCAGTTCCCAGAATGCAGTCCAGAGCTATCAAACTGTACTGTCCCCAACAGGTAACTTACACACTGGCAGAACTCCCTGAAGCGGCCTTGGACTATGGTTGGGCTCTCCCTCCGCCACACCTTTCCAACATGGTAGCGCTTCATCTGCTTCACTTTATTCATGGCCAGATACCGAGCAAAAGGAACCTCACAAAGAGGTTAAGGATGAAGCATCCTGCATCCAAAACTTAGGCCCAGTGTATACACATAAGAGAGGACTAGGTCTCTAAAAACTGGATCTCATCCACTAGGATAGTAACAAGGAACTTCTCAGTTTTGTTTCCCAAGGCCTAGCAGTGCTTGCCACTCTTTATATATCGAATAGTGTTAAATGAAGGAATCCCACCTAGCCAAACTGAAAATTCAGTTTGGGGTAGAGGCAGAAATGACCACTAACTTCAGGTCTGGGCCATTTCCCCCTACCCTATTCAGATCAATTTTCAACCCAGTCAAGCTTCAGAACCTACAATTCTAAACCATTGTTTCTGAACATGTAAGCCCGAGACCACCTGCATCTTAATTATTCAGGAAGCCTGTTAAAAATGGAAATTGTGAGCCCCACTCCAGCTACAGAATTAAGAATCTCTGGAGCTGGGGGCCAGGAACTGTATTACTGCAAGCTCTCCCAAAGAATTCTGACGTGCATTAAACTTAAATAACAGCACTCCAGACCAGGCTTTGCTGGCAGAATTGCTTTCTGGAAAAAACTGGGAGTAGACCTCCAGAGGACCTATAGGGTCTCAGTGTCACTTCCTCCCTTTTGTCAGAGAAAGCCCTCTGGGTTTGGAAAGAGAGAAGTCAGCCTCCAGAACTCAGAAGGATACAGTAAGGTCATAGCGAAGGGACAATAGCTCTCCACCCTGATCCTTCAGATCATAGATGAGTAAAGAGTCCTCTCCATACTTCTCAGTGAGCATTTCCTACAGGGATCAAACAGAGAGAAGAGCCACAATTCCAAGGAGGACTCCATAACACAGACTAGAAGCCCTTTGGGACACTGAAGGCAAGTGAAGAAATGGGTTTTAGTCACTCTTCTCCCCTTACCTTCAGCTCAAATGCTGGGGTATCCAATCTCTTTGCTCCATGACGCTTGAAACAGCTGACAACCATATCAAGAATTTTCTCTCTCACAACCATTTGCTGGGGACTAAGATCTCTGGTGCCCTGAGACCCAAAAGTAGCCATAGTGGAGGGGAAAAAAAATTATTAAATATAATTTAAGGCAAAGAATTAAAATATAGTTATAATTTAACTGTATATCTCTTGAGTTCTCTTGAAATCTCTTGAATTTAAGTGACTCTGAACCCCACCCAGTATCTCAAGAATAGCAAAGTTTTCCAAACATTTTAACATTTAAAAAGGATTTTACCTCCACTGTAACTAGGGGTAACGTCTTGACCTATTCCAAGGCAATGGTAAAAAAGGGAAATTCTGCTGGGGACCTTCTGGGAAAGATCTTCCTGTATAAAGAAGACCCCCTCCCCTCTTCTCCCATCTGTCCCTCTTCTTTCTTTCCAGTTTTAGTCACATTAAGTGAGGATGTGATGTTTGGAGCTTTGGTAGCTATCTTGCAACAATGAGGGAAATACAATCTCAGATTAGCGAACCCTAGGCATTCATTTTTGGGCTGTGAGACAATCCTGAGACCACCTAGATTTTATGTGAGTAAAATAAACTCCCACTCAGTTTTTAAAAAACAAATGGACATTAAAAGGGGTCAGCAAGAAAGAAGAGAGCAGAAAAGGGCAGTCCTCTAAGGAACTCTAACAGAAATGGGTGAGCCAAAGGGCATCATTACCTTTGGGGTCTTGATAATAAAATTTGACTTCTTCTGACATGGCTTCAGTTGGGATGTTAACACTGCCTCTGCAACCTGGCAGAAGAAGGAATGTGAGATGTGGTTCCCTTAGACACTGGCCCAAACTGGGACATCACTGGCCCTGTGGACCACCAACCTGCAAAAACATTTGGCCCTGAGCTACAGGAAGCATGAGCACCATCTTATCCATCTCAATCTCAATCCCACTCCCAAGAAACCATGCTGTATCTACAATATACTTGTAATACACATGAGGTCAGGTCTTCATCACACAAGAATTTTCACTGTACAAATATAAATGTAAAATGTCTGAAAAACACCTGAGAACAATGAAAGCACAAAACAATCCACCACTACCACCACCAACTGTCTAGAAAGATACTCTTCTCTAGTTCTCAGTTCCTACTCAAACAGCAAAAAAAAGAATTTTTAAAAAGGTAATTCTGGTCATAAAGCTTGGAGATAGGGAAAATGTAACTTGAAGATAGAAGAGAACCAGCCCAAAGGACATAGAACAAGCCTGAGGAATAAACAGGAGTGGGTTTTCTGTACTCTGATTTAACGCAAAACACCCAGACTAAAAATATGAACACTGTTGTTCATGACAGCACAAAGCATCTACTTAGAGAACAATAAGATCTTTCAGAAGAAAGGCAAAGCAGAATCAGTGATTTTATTAATTGCCAGCAGGCTGTATGCCCTTCCAGAAATAAAGGACGAGGTAATTCCAGATTCTCTCCCTCAGATGATGGCAGCTCAGGTCCACAATCCCTCGTCAGCAACAGCAAAATCCAAATATCTCTGAAAACTGAAACCATTCTCTGAGACTCATTTTGAGGTAAATCGTAATGTTCACTGAAGTCAGTCTATTTATGGTCTTTACTTATCTCAGTGGGAAAATTCATACGTTCTGCTTAATATTGTTTGACTAATAAGTGCTGCCTAGATCCCACTGGGGCTCATTCTTTAAGTTTTCTAACGTATGAAAAGTTCTGAATTTCAAAAGACATCTAGATCCAAGAGTTTCAAATAAGGGATTGTGGCCCTACGTTTAAAAAAAAAAAAAAAACTTTATGCATCCATTGGTAAGCCATTTAACCTTGCAGACTCAGATTTCTTAACTGTAAAATGGGAATAAAAATTCCTACCTCCAAGATTGTTCTTAGGATTAAATGGCAAAGTATGAAAACACTGTTCAGTGCCAGTATATAATGTATTGACTGTAATATTACTAAATAAAAACTGATTGTTATAATACTAAAGTACAGGCCGCGAGTCCATGCCGGGACAGACCGGAGTTATTTCAGTCCGGCTCACCTGGCTGTGACAGCGTACAGCCCCGGTACACGCCGGGCAGGACGGCCGCAGGAGCTGGCTGCGCAGCACAGCCCAGGCCCTCCTGGGTAGGACTCCAAACCTGGGCATTTCCCGAACAGGAGGCAAAGGACCAGACCCCAGGGAGGATGCAGGGAGCTGTGGAGCCAAAGCCAGAGCACTAGGCAAAAGGAATGTATTCCAACACCTCAAGACTTCCGAACGAAAACCTTAGCTCTTTCCGGCTCCCTTAGCCGCCAGTTCGACACTTCCGGTAGGAACCGGAAAGTGGGGGCACGCTCGGCCGAGACTCTCTTGGCTTGCTGGCCCGCAACTCGGTAGCCGGAAGTCATCCAGGCCCAAGGCTCCCGTGGAAGCGGCTGCTGCTGAATTAGATAATAGACCGCTCAGTTTGACATCCGGGATGGCCGAGCGTTCTGCGGTGGAAGAGTTGGTGCGACTTCAAGGGGAGCGCGTGCGGAGCCTCAAGCAGCAGAAGGCCAGCGCGGAGCAGGTGCACCCGGAGCGGCACCCGGGAGCAGTCTGGGGAGGGACCACGCAAAGGCCGGGGGAGACAGGGAGCCAAGGTGGACTGGAAAGAAGGGATAGGGCTGACAGGGAGAAGGTCGGGCTGGGTGGGGAGGTGACCGGGATAGATCCTAAGAGAAACAGAGCTAAGCCTAAGAAGAGAGAGCTGGCCCAAGTTCTGCTGAGAGAGGGATATTGAATGAATGGCGTGGGAAGGAGAGGAGTGGCAGATGGATAGCCCAGAGCTTCCTTCCTCCCCATCCCCCGCAGATCGAAGAGGAGGTCGCAAAACTCCTGAAACTAAGGGCAAAGCTGGGCCCTGATGAAGGAAAACAGAAGTTTGTGCTCAAAACCCCAAAGGTAAATATCATTCCTTTAGGAAACCTCTAATGGATCCCAACCACAAATTTCGCATATGCCTGTTTTCCTGAACCAGGTCATTGAGGAGGATCTGAAATACTGCAGAGGAAACACGGTTCTTTTGGTTGCTGGGAGGGACTGGGCTCCACCTGGGTTTTCTGGAGTGATGACAGAAGGTAGGCCATCTGGGTGCTCATGAGAGCCTGCGTGTTGCTTTTACTCCTTTCACACGCAGATTACCTTGTGCCTAGCACTATACAAAGCACGAAATATGCTATGATGAACAATATATTCTGCTCTCATGAAGCTTACATTCTACTGAAGGAGACAAGTAATCCCATGCATGGATATGTAATTACAAATTGTGATAAGTGATATAAAGAAAATAACAAGGATGCTCTGAAAAAAAAAAAACAAGGAAGAATTGGGGAATCTGTGGAAGCCTCACTGAGGAAGTAATATACAAACTGATTTAAAGGATGAGTAGGAGGTAGCCAGGGGAAGAGTGTGAGGAAGATAGGTCCAGGTGGAGTATAGAAACCTTTAAGCAGGAAAGAACTTTGATATTTCCAGGAGTTTGAAGACATATTTGACTGGAACCAAATAGAGAGGGAGAGTAGAGTATAATGAGATTGGACATTTCTAGCTCATTCCCCAGGATTTCAGTTCAAATGCCGCTTTCTGTAGGTTCTATAAACAGAACATCTCTACTTTATCTGGATTTCTTTAGCATGTTATACACGTCTCTATTATTGCACTGTTATAGTTATTCTATGGATTATTTACCCTGAAAGGCTAAGACTAGGTATTCAAGGAATGTATGAGAACTTGAATTTCTAAGGAGAAGGGAAGTGTGTTGTGTTGATGCCCTTGTGTTGAAATGTCACCTTTTAAAGTTAATTCATTGGGCTCCTAAGTTCACTGAGCTGCTCCTTTCCTCACACTAGTCATTTTCAAAGGTTAAAGAGACAATGTAAAATCTCAAGGCAGTGATCATCAATGATTACTCAAATTTTTCGGCAAAAAAACTTAGTGGGGAATTTCTGATAAGTCAGGCTAGCCTCACCTGAACCCAGTGATCAATCTTAGCATCACTGAAAGTAGGACAGCCAAACATTGTGTTCCACCTGTTGTGATGCAATAAGAAATATACAGCACCACCTATGAACTATTCTTGCCAAGAGAACTAGAACCTGAATCTAATCAGGCCTTTGGATCTAATTACTGATTTACAGGAAATACAGGAGATAGAAAAACTTGAAAGAATACTTTGAGGATATTGTTAGCCAAATGTGAGAAATTCTTTAGTATAAATGACCCAATTCCTCAACAAATAATGATATTAAAAAAAAAAAGAAAAGGAAACTTGTAGATTAAATAGATGTAAGAGACATCAACCAAACATAAGCAATGGACTTATTCAGAATCTGATTCAAACAAGCCAACCATAAAAAGATATTTTTGAGGCAGAAACAATTGAACATGACTTGGGTTTTGGATGGTATTAAGGAGTTGCTGTTAATTTTATTGGTTATAATAAAAGTATCGTAGGGTTTTTTTAAAGCCCTTATGTGTTAGAGAATCATATTGAAGTATTTATGGATTGAATGATATGAAATCTAGGATTTGTTTTAAAATGCTCCATAAAAAAAGTTGGGGGCGTAAGATGAAATGCAGAAGTTGATGTTTGTTGAAGCTGGGTAATGGATACATAGTGGGCCATTGTACTATGCTATATAATGTGTGTTTGAAAATGTCCATAAAATAATATTAAAAGACAGTGAGATTATGCTGAAGAGTTGAAATCCACTTTAGTTTGTTGAAACATTTCTTAACATGTGGTTAACAACAGAACTCAAGATCAAGGGGACAAGACTTTCAAGGGGTCTTCAAGCTCAAAACTATGTTCATAATACTACTCAGAGGTTGTTTGCCTTTTCACTGTGTTGATATTTGTGTTGATGGTGCAAATGCGCTAGTGGATAAAATTGCTGGGACATTTGCCTGAATCAAGGCAATAGTACTAAACTGTACCAGGAGCTGTTTTCTTTACTGCCATACTCTTGCAGTGAAAAAGAAAAAATTCAGTTTCACTTAAGAATGTCCTTGAAAAAGCAGTGAAAATTAATAACTTTATTGATCTCCATTCTTGGGTATACTTCTTTTGCTCTCCACCCTTATACTTCTTTTTAGTATTCTGTGTAACAAAATGGAAGGTGCATATAAAGTGCTTCTGCTGCATTCCAAAGTAGAAAAAAGCACTTGTGCCGTTGTGTGAGTTGCAAGCTGAGCTAGCCCCTTTTTATTTCATGGAACACCTTTTTTATTTAAAAGAATAACTGACCCAACAAACTATGGTTTTTCAGACTTAGATATTTGGCAGACATTTTCACAAAAGTAAGCAAAGATAGCCTTATCACCTCAAGGAAAACATCTGCAAGTATTTGTTGCTAGTACTGAAATTCAAGTTTTTGTGAAAATGGAATTTTAGAAAATTTGTATCTTCAACAGTGAGCTTGACAGTTCAATACTTAAAGCTTTTCCTAATGAGAGCTGTAGTGATCTTAATAAGTAGAGTTTTCTGACATTGTGTAATAAAATGTAAGAACATTTAGAAGATCTGCACAATTATTTTCAATGAACCTGTATTTTCCAAATGACCAGTGTATGTTATAAAGTCATATGTGGGTAAAAGATCCATTCTAAATTCAAGGTGGACTAATGAATGTTAATGTGTGAAAAATTCATTGATATAGTTTCAATTTCCACATTTGGACCACCTTTAAGAAACTATCATTTGAATTTTGGTATAATCAAAGAAAAATGCACACAGCTGAAAAGTTTATTGATTTACTCTTCCCTTTACAACTACATATCTGTGTGGGGCTTTATAAACTTCAACTAGAACAGCATATTGAAATAGATTGAATGCAAAAAGCATATATGAGAATCCAACTGTCTTCTAATAAGCGTGATGTTAAAGATTTATAAAAATGTAAATCAAGATCCGGGTTCGATTCTTGGTGCCTACCCATGCAAAAAAAAAAAAAAAAAGTAAATCAGTGCCACTCTTCTCACTGAATTTGTTTCAGAAAATAGTTGTATTTTCTTTAATTGTTATTTATTTAACCTGCAATGGATTTATTATTTTTTAAGTGAATTAATTAATATTTTTAAATCTTTGCAGTTTTAACTTCTCATAACAGTAAATCTTGATAGATATAATTCAATCTGGGTTTTTAAATAAATTTTAAGAGTGTAAAAAGGTCCAGAGACCAAAAAAGTTCGAGAACTGCTAGGGCAGGATATAAGAGCCCAGACTTGGAGCTCTGGCCTATAAGTAGAACAGGGTCTTCCTAGTCCTGACTGCCCCAAACTTACCGAGTGCCCTTAAGTAATGACTTAATTTCCCAACACCCTGTAATTCATTTATAAAGTGTATCTACCAAGCCTATGTCAGAGGGCTGTCGGAAACAAATTAGAGAATAGTATTAATTAGGATTTAGGAGAAAATTTATGTTGGGAGTGAAGAGTTACTTACAAGATCTGGAATTTGGTTACTTGTGGGTTGGCTGTGAGCCTGTCAGCAGGTGGGTATCTTCTATTGGGGAGGGAAATGATCTGATGTCCAAAGGAGAGTTTTTAGAAAAACTGCTCAAAGAAAAGAGAGTCCTAAGAATTCTAGAAAATAGAATCAAGCTAAAAAGGGAATGGAATTGAGAAGCGTGGCAGTAAATTGATGTGATAATTAACAGGGCATTATTTGCACTTGTTTTACAACTCAGTGACCTGTGGGAAAATCTAAGCTTGGGGCAGGATCTGCTTTCCTCGTTTTTGAGGTCATCCTTTTATATTTCCAGAATTTATTTTTCTTTGTTTTTAAATCCCTTCTTTGGTTCTTTGGCTGATTTTGACTCCAAGGGCACAAGAGACTACAGCCCCCGGCAGATGGCAGTTCGGGAGAAGGTGTTTGATGTAATTATCAGCTGCTTCAAGCGCCATGGAGCAGAAGTAATTGATACACCTGTGTTTGAACTAAAGGTGAGGGATGGGTAAGGAGTAACTACAGGGAAGGAGAATGACAAGATGGGGCCAACCCAAAGACTCCCCTCCTCATGTGGACACAGACTGGCATTTTCTCCAATAAGAAGAGAGATGGGACTGGCCTAGAGTACGAGTCTCCTTGCCTTTTGCTTACTTTGGTTGTGGTCAGTGGCTTCCAAAAGAAAGCCCTTTTAGCAGTGGAAATTTTTATGGTTTCTGTCTATAGTGAATTCCATGGGCCCTCTACTTTTGATGTTTTCTAGGTACATGCAAACCACATATACCTTTATATACTTTGTATGTACACATAAACCTTTATATATGTTATATAAAGTAAAAATATGCAACCAGTCTCCTATTAATGGAGTTTTTTTCTAGTTCTTTGCTGTTAAGAATCAGATTGCAAGCCTCCCTGCTTAAAACCCAGTAACTCTCATTGCATTTAAAATAAAATCTAGCCTCTTGAGCTTGTGAGGCTCTACATGGCCTGGCTACTGCACATCTTTCCCATCTCATCCCATTCTCTTTTTCCCTTTGCCCCCTAAGCTCCTCTGGTCTTCTTTCTATTCCTAGAACAGGCCTTTTTACCTGCTCTTTCCTCTTCTTAAATCCCTCTATCCCCCCAGCTCTTTTGTGGCTTTAATTCTAGATTAAACTAAATTAAAGATTGTAGATTTTAATTTCAGATCTCAACTAAAATGCCATCCCTCAGAAAGTCCTCTCCAGTACTTTGCCTAAAGTAGCCCTTGTCTGTCATATCAATCTTTTATTTCCTTTAGAACAGCTATCACTCTCTAAAATTATCTGTTAATCTGTATCCTTGAATTAATATACTGCCTCTCTCTATTCATTAGTATAAAATATCATTGAGGGCTTGGACCAAATTTGCCTCGTTCACTGGTATACACTCAGTGCTTAGAACAATGTCTGGTACTGGTAGGGATATATCTGCAGGGTAAATTCATAGAAATGGAATTGCTGAGTCAAAAGGTTGTGTCCATACCAAAAAAAGAAAGAAAAAAAAGGGTTTGATCCATTTGCACTTTTATCATACAATGTATGGGTATTTCAGTTTCTACACACTGGGAATTTTCAAGCTTTTAATCTTTGCCAGTCTGTTAGGGAACCTATGTTATCCCTTTGTTGAAGACATCACAGGACAATGCCTACTATAATACTCTTAAACATTTTCAATTTTGGCTTTTGACATGGTTCAAATCATAGGCATCATAAGAATGTTCATGCTTGTTGATCTAATAACCTACTTCTAGGAATTTATCCTAAGATAAATATTTTAAAAAAAAGAAAAAGCTATATATCCAGATACCTTTATTGAAATTTATGGGAAATAAAAAACCTAAACAGCTAACAATAACATAAGGAGGAAGTAAATACAGAGCTTCTCAATAGAATATTTTGCAGCTTTTAAAAATAATAGTTGAGTTCTGTCACTAAATGAAAATATGATAAGTAGAAAATTAACACAAAATGATGATTCCTTTTGATTATTATTACATCAAATATATAAACAATGGGAAAGAGAGCAGAGGGAAATGTAGACAAGTCGAGATCAGTCATGTTAAGAGTGGTGGGTTTTTATTTTTGAAACTTACACTTTTAAATTGTTATATTCATCATCATGACCACGTTTCTTTATTTTCTTTCCAGGAAACACTGACTGGAAAGTATGGGGAAGACTCCAAGCTTATCTATGACCTGAAGGACCAGGGTGGGGAACTGCTTTCCCTTCGCTATGACCTCACTGTATCTTTTCTAACCCTGGGCTCTTGACACTTTTAACGTATTGACCCTCACTAGGTTAAAGCTATTTCTAGCCTCAGGTTTGAGAACAGAGGCAGGTAGGATCAAATAGGGGGCCTCTGGCAATCAGGGGAATTATTCTCTAAACCAGGAGTGGAACTTTGGACAAACAGAACATGGCCTTAGAAATCTTCTAGAACTTGAATGAGACCTCAGCTTTATGTCCTGGCCAAGTTCCACTCTACAATCTCCTGGCTCCAGAATACTCCCCTGACCTGTCAATGAACAAATTTCTCCTTAATTGACCAACACATTTCCCTTATTTCTAAACTATGTTGGAGAACCATTTGCTTAGAAACCCCAGATGGGGCCTCTCTCTGCTCTCTGGCCAATCTGCCCAGCCCCCAACCATGTCTAGGGGTTGGTCTAGGGGAGACACTACCAAAGAGAATGGAGCCTTCATCTTGTTTGAGACTTCAACTGCTCTCTGAAGCAAAGTTGATTCTTACTGATATTCTGTTAATCTTAGGGATGGTGGTTTAACCCAGATAGGGAGGGGTTAGACCCTAGCTTCTGTTGGTGGTGATAATCAGCTTCTAGACTGGTTGTGGTAAGAGTCTTTATCCTTAACACTTTGTCATCAGGTTCCTTTTGCTCGATATTTGGCAATGAATAAACTGACTAACATTAAACGTTACCACATAGCAAAGGTATATCGGCGGGATAACCCAGCCATGACCCGTGGCCGATATCGGGAATTCTACCAGTGTGTGAGTGTTGGGAAAGTATGGGACGGAATGGGTAATTTAGGCCTTCTTCAAGCCAGTAGACTATGAGTGTTTGTGGTGTCTTAAGCAAACTGAATGCCCCAGATAATGATAACCCTTAAGTTCCTTTGGTGTTCTCATTAGATTTTACAGCATCCCTGTAGGGAGGGCAGGGCAGGGAGTATCCTTATTTTACATATGAGTAAATTTGAGACCCAGCAAGATAAAGAGATCATAGGGATAAGAAAGGCAGGGTTGGGACTAGAACTCTTGATCCAGTCCTCTCCATATTAAACTACGGTGTATCAGAGGATGGGGAAATTGGATTTGAGGGCAGATTGAGGGCAGAGCTAAGACTAAGGCCAGATAATTGCCCCACAGCAGTAGGAGGAATTGAGGAAGAAGTAAATGAATGAGATAATGAAGAAATAGTCTAGATGGAAAGGAAAACAAGAGTAACAAGAGGCCCCAAAATGCCAGGGTTTTCCCCTAAACTGATGACCAGTCACAGATAATAAAAGAGAAGATCTGTGCTTGAATGCAAACAAGCCTTCATAGACAGAAGTCAGAGTTCCTAGGAGTTCCCCCTTAAAAAGGCTGAACCCCTGAGAACCTCAACCTTTCTCACTGCAGGATTTTGACATTGCTGGGCAGTTTGACCCCATGATTCCTGATGCAGAGTGCCTGAAGATTATGTGTGAGATCCTGAGTTCACTTCAGCTAGGCGACTTCCTGGTTAAGGTCAGAGCTGGATGGGTCTGGGAAGGTAAGGTTGGGCCTGGCCTGTCACAGGACAAGATTCTTGTGCAGAGGACCCAGTAGCTCAAGTGATCAAGGCTTCTGATGGTCATGTAAAGGAAAGAGATTCCTTCCTCACTGTGCCATGGGTTCTGCAGGTGAATGATCGGCGCATCCTAGATGGAATGTTTGCCATCTGTGGTGTTCCTGATGACAAGTTTCGCACCATCTGCTCCTCAGTGGACAAGCTGGACAAGGTAATGATCCGGACAGCTAACTCCTTTTGTCAGATGCCACCTTGCTTTGGGAAATGGAAAACAAGTTTAAGAGAGAAAGGTGCTTGCCCCTGTACTCATAGGAGGAAGATCAGCCCCAGGATGTATGTCAAAGGGCAGTTTCTGTTCCAAGACTGCTCAAGGAAGACCCACCCTTTGTGAGAAGCTGCACAGGGGTCCCTGACTGGTGTCTGTCTGCCAGGTGTCTTGGGAGGAAGTAAAGAATGAGATGGTGGGAGAGAAGGGCCTTGCACCCGAGGTAGCTGACCACATTGGGGACTACGTCCAGCAGCATGGTGAGCAGCAAAACCCAGCCTTGCCCAGTGGCTGTCCCACTGACCTCAAGACTAAAGTTGAAACTCTTCCGTGTGTGTGTGTGTGTGTGTGTGTGTGTGTATGCATGTGCACACACAGGGAAGAGTCCAGGCAAAAAGGTAGATCCCCCTATTTTTTGCTTCTCCTTGTCAGTCTGGCTCACAAATCTTTCTCCCCAGGTGGGGTGTCCCTGGTGGAGCAGCTGCTCCAGGACCCAAAACTGTCCCAGAACAAGCAGGCCTTAGAGGGCCTGAGAGACCTAAAGCTGCTATTTGAGTACCTGACCCTGTTTGGCATTGCTGAAAAGGTGAGTTAAGTTGAGGGTGGGGCATTGCACCTCGCTGAGCTCTGGGGCTTCAGGTCCCTGGCCTTCATCTGGTACTGACCCTGACCTTGTCTCCACAGATATCCTTTGATCTGAGCCTTGCCCGAGGGCTTGACTACTATACCGGAGTGATCTATGAGGTGGTGCTGCTACAGACCCCAACCCAAGCAGGGGAAGAGCCCCTGGGTGTGGGCAGTGTAGCTGCTGGTGGGCGCTACGATGGGTTAGTGGGCATGTTTGACCCCAAAGGACGCAAGGTGCCATGTGTGGGGCTCAGCATTGGGGTGGAGCGGATCTTTTCCATCGTGGAGCAGAGGCTAGAGGTAAGTCCTCTGGGTAGGAGACATTCTGGGCAGGTGGCAGTTGTCTTCTTTGATCAAGAGGGGCAAGTACTGCTGCTTTGGTCAGGGAGCATCTCTGCAGAGAAGTGGAGAAAAGATGGTCACTGCCCTTCACAGATTCTCAGGGTGGGTCAACCCACCTCATTGCAAGTCAGCTTTATGGATCTCTGATCATTCTTTCTCCACAAAATCTTTTACTCTGGATCCCTACTTACCTCAATGCTATCAAGAGTCTAAGCTAGTAGACACAAAACTCAGATTTAATGATACAGATACATTTCATACCAGGCACTGTGTTTAGTGCTTTTCATGCATAATATAATGTGACTCTTACAACAGGTTTCTGAGACTAGCTGCATTTACTATCTGCAGTTTTCAAAATATGAAACTGAAGTATTATAGGTTATATAATTTGTCCAAGGTTGTGAAACTTGTGGCAGAATCAGACTGCCTGGGACCCCTCACATGGCTGCCTTGAGACATTTATTGCTTCCTTTGTTGCTGCTGCTCTTAACTAGCTGGTTGAATTTCATCTTCTGGAGAATCCTCTTGACAGTAATAGTCCCACTGCTCCCATCCCTCCTCTCTAGGGTGGAAACCACCTGTGTTTACCAGTTGAGGTCACTGTTCCAGTAGGTATCTTATGTTGTAAGAACTATGAAAATATATTTCCAGAAAAAGGAGCAGCAGCATTACCCTTCATGTGCGCGCACACACACACACACACACACCCGCCCCAATACACACACGCTGGGTTGTAGCTTGTGGTTGAGGTATGAGGCATAGCCTACTGACTCGGCAGATCATTAGTGGGGACTAGAACTGCCAGATACATTTGATTTCCTATGTGGGCACATAGTGTTGCTTCTGTGTGAATTTTCTTCTGGACCTTTAAACTAGTTGGAGATGAGCTTGAAGTTACTCTAAATAAACTCGCCTTGCCCTAGGTCATTTATTTTAGTAAGTCATGTACAAACCAATCAATTCATTTTCTAGGTGCTACTTTAATGCCCAGTTGCTAGATGAGAAGACTGGGCCCCTGCCCTGGTGGAATATACTGAGTTGGGCTTGGTCTCAGAATCCTGACTAGAGCCTGCTTTGTTGGCTTCTTGAAGCTCTCTCTTTATCTTCCCCTTCCTCAGGCTTCAGAGGAGAAGGTACGGACCACAGAGACACAGGTGCTTGTGGCATCTGCACAGAAGAAGCTGCTAGAGGAGAGACTGAAGCTTGTCTCAGAGCTGTGGGATGCTGGGATCAAGGTACAGGAGACAAACCCTGGGGTGGCAGCAAACTTGGGACTAACCAAAAGCTCATTCACAGTAATGTCTGCCATTACTGTGGATTCTTGGGGTGGAATTAAGAACAAGGTGCCAGCTTGGGCCTCCAGAAGGTTGCCCCGAGAACAGCAAAAGCCAGCCTTCATCTTCTGCCCTGGTCCCTTATAGGCTGAGCTGCTTTACAAGAAGAACCCAAAGTTACTGAGCCAGTTGCAGTATTGTGAGGAGGCAGGCATCCCACTGGTGGCCATCATCGGTGAGCAGGAGCTCAAGGATGGAGTTATCAAGCTTCGTTCAGTAGCAAGCAGGGAAGAGGTGAGGGACTTGGGCAGAAGGCCAAGGGAGAGGGAATGTATTCCATGTCTGCCCCATGCTCAGTCAAGACCTGAATAAAAGTACCCACTCATAAAGGGCTTAAGGTTTTAATTCACTACATGCTTATTAAATGGCATTTGTTACTGTGCTCATGGAGGGGTAAGATCTCCATCCCCACATACACCCTGTGACTTTCTGGCTACCCCAAGAGACACTGTCTACCCTGAGGTGTTTGATTTGGTTTCTGCCTCCAGCCAAGCCAAGTCTGCCTGGAGAAAGGAGTGGGCACTCAGGGAGCAGAGGGGTAGAATATACTCATACCAACCCCCCTTCGCCCATCCTGGACAGGTGGACATCCGAAGAGAAGACCTGGTGGAAGAAATCAAAAGGAGAACAAGCCAGCCGGTCTACATCTGCTGAACTGAAGAAACTTAACAGAGCTATATGGGACTGGCAGTACTTGAGGCTAAGACAGTCTGCATGTGTGTTTCAACAGCTTGGCATATTTCTGTTCCAGCAGGAAGACCAGAAGAGTGGTCAGAGCAGAGACGTTTTATCGTATATATTGTTTTTTTGGGAGTAATCACTGGCAAAATGGCCAAGTGCTACACCATTTTCCATCCAAGGCTTTTGGAGGGCTTTCTCCAGCCTGTGCTTTTTGGCTACAGGAACCAGGCCTGAGATGGCCCCCTATGCAGGGCCCCAAAAGCAATCAGCAAGGTGCAATAAAATGCCTCAACCACTGGTGTCTGTCTGTGTCACTAATACCTAGCCCTGCCTTCCTGTTACGGTCTGGGCTTCCATTCAGGCCACTTGAGCGTAGAAACTGGGGAGAAAGCCCCTTTGGCTCTTTCTCAGGGTGAAAAGGGTGCCCCAAAGATTCTTGCCTCCAGCGTCTACCGTCTGCCAGTTTGTGAGCTACTCTCCTTGGAGGTGAGGCAGCCCGCAGATTGGCCCACTAGTTTCTAGCCATCCATCACCTGAGGGTCCGAAGGCCCGGGGCGCACGTGCGGTGTGTTCCTCCACCCCCTTGGAAGGCGGGTCGTATTCACAGCCAATGAGAGCTTAGGGGGGGTGGCGGGGCCGGGAAGTTTCCAGAGGCCGATGGGGGAGGAAACCATAAAGGGGGTACAGGAGTGCCAGCGGTAGAACCATGCAGTCCAAGCGGGATTGTGAGGTAAGTGGCTACCAGGGAGGGGCTTCTACTCCCCACCTGTGCAGAGGGCCATAGGAACCCCAGCTCCTCAGTCGAGGTAGGGGCGGGCTCAGCAATCCGCCATTCCGTCTTGCCATTTCTCACTCAGCTATGGTGTGAGAGGGTGAACCCAGAGAACAAGGCGGCGCTGGAGGCGTGGGTCAGGGAGACGGGCATCCGCCTGGTGCAGGTGAACGGGCAGAGGAAGTATGGCGGGCCACCCCCAGGTACAGTAGCCCCAACCCCTACGCCTACCGGGCTATCCCCGGCTCGTCGGCCCTGACCCAGCCCTTTTGGGGGGAGGGGTCTGCCTCGAAGCTCCAGTTAGAAACCCCGAACCACTCGGATTTCTACCCCAAGCTGATAAAGCAGGATACTTGTCCACAGTTCCTCACCCACCAGCCCTCTCGAGGAGCCGAGTCAGCCCTAAGGCGCACCTACTCTTTGCCGGCCCCGGAATGAGCTCAGTCGCCTAATTGTGCCACTGGTCCCAGGGTATAGGTGTTGTACCCATTTCACGGATGTTGGTTCTACGTCGTCTCCCCACGCGCTGGGTCCCCGGGCCCCAAACCCATAACGACCATGGTGAATGACATTGTTCCCTTCCTCCAGGCTGGGTGGGTAGCCCGCCGCCGGCCGGGTCCGAAGTGTTCATCGGGCGGCTGCCCCAGGACGTGTATGAGCACCAGCTGATCCCACTGTTCCAGCGCGTGGGCCGCCTCTACGAGTTTCGCCTGATGATGACCTTCAGCGGCCTCAACCGCGGCTTCGCCTACGCCCGCTACAGCTCCCGGCGCGGTGCACAAGCTGCCATCGCGACGCTGCATAACCACCCGCTGCGGCCCTCCTGCCCGCTGCTCGTGTGCCGCAGCACGGAGAAGTGCGAGCTGAGCATGGACGGACTGCCGCGGGATCTGAGCCACCGCGCGCTGCTGCTCGCGCTGCAGCCACTGGGTGCCGGCCTGCAGGAGGCCCTGCTGCTGCCCAGCCCCGGGCCGGCGCCGACGCAAATCGCGCTGCTCAAATTCAGTTCTCACCGCTCCGCTGCCATGGCCAAAAAGGCCCTGGTGGAAGGTACGGGGTGGAGGCTGCGGGGTGGCTGGTTGGGGTCAAGCCCGTTCTAATCTTTACTTATGCACATCAGCATAGCCGGTGAAGCATGCCTGTCTTTGTTACCTCATACTATTTACTTGCTTAGGATATTTGTATTTTCACTGGTGCCATTTCCTAAACCTCATACTTTCCATGCCTTATCTCCTGACTTAAGCAACACTCCAGATAGTCATAACACCTCTCTTTAGAAGTATTTGAGAAATTATCTTGCCCAAGGCAGTCCAGTTGAGCCTACCTTTTATCCACTATAAAACCTGTTTTCCTCACACTGTTGTGAGAATTAAGCAATATAATGGACAGTACTTAGCACATTTCCTGATTCACGGCTAGCATAGTAAAGGTTAGCTATTATGATGGTTATGAAGCAGACAAGGCTGCATTGGCCCTTTACAAACAATGAAGCCTGGAGAAGTTATTTAACTAATCCAAAATCACAATTCCAGGAAATGGGGAGGCTAGAAATTAAACCCAGGGTCTGCCCTTGTCTCTACATTTGTCTTGCAGGACAGTCCCGCCTCTGTGGAGAGCAAGTGGCTGTGGAATGGCTCAAGCCAGACCTGAAGCAGCGACTCCGGCAGCAGCTCGTTGGTCCCTCCCTCCGGTGCTTACAGCCTGAGGGCAGCCAGTTGGCCCTGGCCAGGGACAACCTAGGGCCTCAAGGGGCTTGGGCTGCCCTGCAGCTGCTGTGCCAGAGGATGAAGCTGGGCAGCCCAGTGTTCCTTACCAAGTGCTTGGGCACAGGCCCTGCTGGCTGGCACCGCTTCTGGTACCAGGTGGTAATCCCTGGGCATCCAGTGCCCTTCAGTGGCCTTATCTGGGTTGTGCTGGCGCCAGATGTGCAGGATGCACACGAGGTGGCCAAGGATGCCATATCTGCACGACTGCTGGAGGCATTGAGTGAATCTGGGACCACCCTCCTGTGTTCTGCTGGAGGAGAGGCCGGGACTGTGGTTATGCAGTGATCCCAACCTCCTCACCATATAGGCAGAGCCTGTGTCAGTCCCCAGCCCAGCAGGCCTGGGCGCCACCCTCTGATCCCAGAAGAGGGGCATGGGCCAAGCTGCAGGCCTGACACAGCTTCCCTGTTGGGGCAGAGCCCCATAGCACATGGAAGCAGCTAAGGTTTGGCTAAGCTGAGGTGATGGACCATGCCCTCCCTCTCCCAGTCCAGGCTCTGGCCTGATTCTGTGGTCTTCCTTGCCCTGGATGACACAAACCCCCATCTCTTTCCACAGCTTAGCATAAATCTTAGTCATTTTTTTTTTATTTGTCTTCTGTTGATTTTTATTTGGGGCTGGCTGAGCCAAGGGGCCAGAAGTTCTGCCCTTTGCCCCACTGCTTGGCATTCTGGTTTCAGTTTATGTACAGTTTTGAGTTTTCCAATGCTGGTTGTATTTATATTAAACCCCTGGTTGGTGGTGTACACCTGTGTCTGTGCTGTCTTGCCCCAGCTGAGGGGTTGTCTTCTTCACACTGGTAGAGTGAGCAGCTGCTACAGGGCAAGGATACTTTCCCACAGCACTGTCATGAGTCCTGGGCCTCTGTCTGTGTTTTCCTGAGCTGCAGAGATTCATAGCTTCTCTGAGGATCCTGCCCAGGAAGGATTCTTGCCCAGTGAATGAGGACCTATCCTGAGATTCAGCTCACCCTCAGTCACTGTCCTCGCTCTCCTCTTCCTCCTGAACCATGGTGTCCTCTCCTTCCCTCAGGCCTGCAAAGAAGTCATCAGTGCTCCAGGCCTTGCTGCTCAGGGACTGCAGGGGTCCTCCTTTCTTCTTGCGCCGACGGTAGTCATTTACCACCACAGCCCGTAGCTGGGCCATGTCCCAAAATTTGAGACGTTGGTCATGGCCACTGCTAGCCAGGAAGTGGCCACAGTGGGATAGGGCGAGCTCCTCCACAGGCTCTCCAGCATGCTGGCCCACAGTGCCCACCACTCGGTTTGGCAGGATGTTCACAGCCCTAGGCAGGGAGAGAAGAGTATTGGAGGCTGGCTGGCTGGGCCTGCCCTTTCTGTGACCTGAGGGGCCTCCTGGCTTTCCTCACCTGATGACTCCATCAGTGGAGCCAGTGCACAACAGACTCTCAGTGACTGGAACCATGCAGTCGATGGACTCAGCTCTCAGGGCAAAGCGGTCACTTGTGGCCCCAAAGCCATTCCAGTTGAAGAGGTAGATTGTACCTTCACTGGAACCACAGGCTACCTTCTTCCCATACTGCATGGAAATAGGGCAAATTACGTCTGTGGGGCCACCTTGAACCAAACCTCTAGCGCATTCCCATCCCACTGTATCCAGCTGTACCTTCATCAGAGTGACAGACGTTAGGTCCCCTGACTGAGGCTCTGACAGCAACTCAAACCGGCGTCGCTTGATGTTGAAGACACCAAGGCAGCCATCTCCACTGTAGAGAGAGCGGAATAGTGGCCTGGCTGGAAGATCCCTTTGAGAAAGATGTTTAACACAGGAAGAGGAGCAAGGTGGCTTTGAGGTTGTACCTGGCTGTCAGCAGCAGCTTCTTGGCTGGGTCCAGAGCCATATCAGCAATATACTCCTCATGCTGCCGCATATCCATTAATGGGCCCTCCTTCCGCTGGTCCCAGAGCCGGACGCCACCTGTGTCATCCCCAGTGGCCAGAATATTCTCATCCACCAGCAGAAGACTGTTGATGGGGGCACTGGGGACACAGATGTAGAACTTCTCAGAACATCTCTGTCCCAGTAAGACCCTCCCAGTCCCTACCTCTTGCCTTGTGCCTGTGTGCACACAAGGCTGGCTCCCCTTACCAGTGAGCCTTAGATATGCGTCTTTCCAGTAGGCCCTGCTCCACATCTAGAACATGGATGGCTTTATCCTTGGAGACAGTGACAAGTTCTGGGGGGGAGGAGGGGGAAGTTGTGCAGTTCATGGTGCTGCCGCTGCTCCCTTCCCAGCACCTAGCCACTGGCTGCCTTCCCCAGTACTCACTCTGCCCATCTTCAGAGAAGACCACAGCCCTGCAGGACTTGAGGTGATGGCCTGAGGACCAGAGTTCCTTGGTTTCACCCTCTTGGCAGGAGTAGGAAAAGCTGGGGAAGAGGGCAGAGGAAGAGGGTGATGTCCCCAGACCCTGCCTGGGATGCATGGAGTGCAGAGACCAACCAGACCAACCTTCCACCTACCTAGCTCCTTGCTCACCTCCAAACCCAAGGAGCTTACCATCCCATTTTTCCATTTTCAGTGAACTAACATATTCAATATAATTTGATTCAAAGTACATTTGCTTAGGACCTCTTTGTGATCTTTGTGACCTCACCTCCACCCCACCTCTTCACCATCCTTGGAAGCCCCAGCCTGGGGAAAGATAGGCTCTGGACCACTGTAGAGGCCCAGAAATGACTGTTGAGACAGAAGACCAGGCTGCTAACAAGCCTGCAAGGGCTAGAAAAAGCCACAATTACAGCACATTGTGACCATGTGCTGAAACAGGTGGGGTAGAGAAGCAGCAGCCTATAACCTTGGCTTTGAAGCAAGTTACTTGTCCAGAGAGATTCCCAGTGTCTGCCTCAGAACAGACCTTTAAAACAGGTCAAATGAATAAATACTTAATTGCCAGTGAGCTCCAAGAGGGCAGGAAGTCTCCTTATTGTTTGCTCTGTTCCAAGGCCTAAGACAATGCCCAGCATGGAAAAGGTACTTAATGAGCTTTGGTAGTTTGGAGTCAAATACCCCAGAAAAACATTCTTCGACTCAATCTGTTCCTATGGGTGTGATCCCATTGTAAGCAGAACTTTTTGATGAGGTCACTTCATTTTAAGATGTAGCCCACCTCAATCAGGATGGGTCTTAATCCTATTACTGTAGTTCTTTATAAGCAAAATGAATTTTAGACATGTATCCACCGGAAGCAAGAAGAGACTTGAAGAGAAAGGAGAAGACCCCACCATGTGCACTGCCGTGTGTCAGAACAGCCAAGAATCAAGGATGGATGAATGCCAGTCTTCAGGAAGAAAACATCGCCTTTCTGATGTCTGTTTTGGACTTCTCCTACCCTCACACTGTTAGGCAATAAATTCCTACTGTTAAGGCCAACCCACTGCATGTTTTTTGCTTTAGCAATGAGAAAAAACATGAGCATTCACAGATTGAATGAATATTAAATATGGAGGAGGAGAGTCCTGAAAAGCTAGCTAAGGCAATGATGTGAGTTGGCTATTGAAGAATAAGTGGGAGTGCACTTGGTGGAGAACAAGGGGCAGATACTGGAAGCAAATATCGAAGTCACTTCTAGGGAAAAATCAAGGAATGAAGAAAGTTCAAGTGGCAGGAGAACGGCATGGCTAAATCTGGAAAGATGGGTTGAACTGGGCTTGAGACTATGTAGGTCAAACAGATCTGAATTTAATCCTCTGCGGGGAAAAGATTTCTTCAGAATAGTCACGAGGACATGTTAGGAGCCCACCAAAAGTGGTGGCTGAGGGTGGGGAAAGGGCTGTATTTCAGATATAGAAACAGAACTTTGATAAACTGAAGCAGTGGAAGGAGGGAAGGTGAAAAAACGTAGAAGTCTAGGGTAACTTGCAAAGTATCTGGCACTGTACACAACAGACTACAGCTTACATTCCAGTGCACTGTTTTTCAATTTCTAGTCATGACCCATCAGTGATGACTAGGTGAGTGCAATCAGCAGTTGTGTATGTGTGCACAAAACAATAGAGGAGAATAAGCCAAGGAACATCAGAGTGCATCACACATAATGTAAAAAGCATTTTAACTGTGGAACAAGGTTTAAAAAGTTTGAAAAATATTTCTTTAGAGAAGAGATAAGTGTTTACATAGTAATACAAACAGACGTGTGATAACAAACCATTCTAAAGATTATGAAGGCAAAGGACCTGTTGCCATGGCAGCATCTAATAAGTAATTAGTCTGGATATGGAGAAAGAAGAGATACTGAGAACTGAGAGATGGTAGGTAAGTAAAGTAAGGGGAAAGTTTTCAGGCAGAAGAAAGAGGTGTGCGAGGGAGCTGAGGCTTCAAGACCGATTAAAGAGGCCAGGATAAATTAGCAGAGAAAGCAACGCAGAAAGCAGGAAAGGGCCAGACGGTAAAAACCTTGAAAGCTGGATTAAGTAGTTTTGTCTAGATCCTAAGAGCAAAAGTAGGCCATTAAAGGGTTTTAATCAAGGGAGTGATAATTATCGGATTTATGTTTCTGAAAGACAAGTTAAAGGGGCAGGAAGCAAAGCAAAGGCCTGTGACAGTAATCCGGTGGGAAATAATCTTGGGCTACTTGTCCTGCTGCAGTCTCCTTCCTTGCTCAATCACAACACTCCGGCAACTTTGTCCTCCTTTCAATTCGTTTAACTTTGATTTGTGTGGTAACTTGTTGAAAGCCAAATGTTACCGAACAAATCGAACTGAATGATTCTTTCAACCTTTGTCTCCTTGCAATTTTCTCTCTTCCCTCCACGTACTAACTCCATTTACAGGGAGCTTCCAGACCGGGCAGTCCCCACCACCCACCACGCCCCCTGCTTTATCCCGCACTCACACGAACACGTCCCCATCCACGTCCCCGGTGGCCAGGAGGTCGCGGGACGGATGGAACGCCAGTCCGCTGGCCGGCGCTTCCAGCACGATGTCTTCCGGCGTATCCCGGATTCGGGCGGGGGCTTCCGCGGAATCAGGGTCCTCGTCGCTCCCACCCTCGGCGGACCTCTCCTCACACGTGTCGTCCATGCTTCCCGAGATTCGTAGGCGCGCGGCCGAATGACGACCAGTCCAGGAAACAGCCGCACCACGGTAGGAGCCCAGCCCCGCCCTCGAGCGCCGGGAACTGAGCGTTCGTGGGGGCGTGGCCGGAAGTGAGGCGTAGGCGTCACTAGAGGAGGTGGGCCGTTGCAGCGGCTGTGGGTGGGGCGGACTCAGGAGGTTGCGTTCCTGCCGGACCCATACCTCCGTTGAGGCGGGGGCTTGAGCTTGATAGACCGCACGACGCTCAGTTCCCTCCCTGGTTACTTCACGTGAAGTTGGGAATTGCATGTTAACTTCATCCTGACAGTTTGGTTCTCCCTACTGCTATCAGTAAGGAAGATTTTCATGCCCTAAGGATAGAGGAGAGAGGGACGCCAGCCATTCGCGACTTGCTGGAATCCAAGGCCATGCAAGCGGCAGCCCCGGCGGTTAGAACGCAACAGAAGTCCACGCCACGGGCGAATGAAATGCTAGGGTCGTGAACGGCAGGTGGCGCACGCAAACGTTCAAGCTGCTGCCGTCCACGCTCAGTGGCTTCTTGGCCAGTCGGACAGCGAACTACGCCCCTTTCTTCAGGTTCGCTTAACTCTCAGCAGGCCGGGCAGGCAATGCCCAGAGCTGGATGATTACATCCGATGTTCCGAACATCCCAGTTATCAAGGATACACAAAAATGGGAGCATACTGCATGGTGGACAGAGGAACAGGTAGCCTGTGGCTGTAAAGAACCTGCTCACATACGTGTGGTACTAAGCCTTTAAATGCCCACCCCTCTTTAAAGGAGGTGAAAGAAGAGAGATTAGGAACCTCCAAGAGGCTGTATGGCCCACTGGTGCTTAAAATGAATGGCAGAAGCTACTATATGGTGTTACTGGGGGCCCATTACTCACTACATGGCCAACCATAGGGTCTATGGTCACCTCCACCAGGCTTGGTGGTACTTGGCTGATTCCAAATTATAAACTGGCAGTCAATCTTCAGATGGTCTTGCTCCTAATGACCTTCCTAAGTATCATCTAAACCGTATCTCTCAGACTTTTTTTCTAATGGCAACCACTGCCTACAACCCTGGGACTGAGATGTCACTGTCTGAAATTAGCTATCCTAGGTACTAGCTAAGAGATGGAGCCCAACTCTATCTGGTGAGCCGAAAGGACTTGGTTATCAGGGCAGGCAATGGAAGCTTAGCATCCAGTCAGGAAGAATTGGTGACCCCTGATGACAAGCACCAGACCAAAGTGTTGGCAATAAGCAGAGAAGAGGAAAGGGGTGGGGAATGGAGTGATTCAAAGTCCAGTGAGCCCACCTTGGGCTTTGGCAAAACTTTCAATGATGAAGGCACAAAACCTTACTGGCCTAGGATAGGGGCCTGTTGTACCTGCAGTCAGGATAGGCCAGATATACCAGCAAGATGCTTCCCCAATGAGCCAATGAGGCAGTGATTTATGCCTGGCATTACTAAAGCTTTCAGGAGGGCATAAGCTCACAAAAGGTTTCTGGTTCCACAAGTGATTTTCTTCAGGTACCTTCAAGAGCCAAGTTCTGTACAACCTTAGGATCAGATTGGCACAGCCTCATCAAGCTACTCTAATCCCCAAAGAATTTCTGTCCTGAGACTAGACCACCAGAAGGGCCTGAATGCATCTGACATTTGGAACTAATCATGCTTCTGTTCCACTATCCACCTCTCACCCATCAGGGTCATTCTTTCCTTCTCCATAGTCACACTGGCTAGTAAACCTTCTTAGTGTCTAGGACTTTAGGACCACAGCTTGGGAATGGACTGAGATGACTTTTTGCATGTGAATTTATACAGACAGTGCAATTAGCCTTCTTGGTTCCAGTTTTCCTGGCACAAGGATGCACAATATGGAAAAGCAAGATTAACCAATTTTAATGGAACTAAATAATTATACAATTTTATACACAAAAACACCTTGTAGCTTTTCTAGGTACTGTAGAGAAAACACAGTGGGGAACACATCCTTGTGGAGATTGGAGATTAATATTTTGGTCTTTTGACTTCAACTCTGCAATACAAAAGTAGAAATGGGTCAGCATAAGATGAATACACCAAGCAATTCCACCAGTCCTACAGAGGAAGAATGATGCTCACCCATCGGCTTCCATCTTCTTCCTTTTCTCAATGATCTGCAAAAAGAACAGTAATTGATAGTCATGCTGAGAATCTAAGCTCATCTAAGGCCTAAGGCTGACCCCTCTCTCACCTATACGGCTCTCCAACCCCCTGCCTGTTCCTGGGTCCATAAGCCAGTGTCTCCCTCAGGTGGAGCCCTCCCTACCCGTGAGGTACAGTCCCACATACTGCACTAATCTTCTTCCACTGGCGATCAAGCTCAGCCTTGTCATTGGTTTCTTTGAAGCGCCTGGTTTTCCGCCCTTCAGACATCTTGATGCCATACTGGAATGCAGCCCTGAAAACAAAAAGGGTGGTTGGAGAAAGGTGGCAGGAAGAGGTTATGCAGCCGTAGCAAGGTTTTCCCAGAGGACCCTGTGGGCAGAGACCTATTTGGTAATGACTCAGCCAGACTGTACGCACTAACCTGGTAGCAAGCCTGTCTGCCCCATCACCATCCCTTCCTCAAACCCTGCCCATATTCAGCACTACACTTACTTGGGCAAAGCCTCCTTGTTGTTCATATACTCGCTGTATTCCTCCTGGGTATCAAAGTCCCAGCGGCCTAAAGGGCCTTTCTTATTACCCTGTTGCAGAATAAAATGGGGGAATGGGAAGGGAAGGAAGAGGAGGTATGAATGGAAATGGAATTTTGGCCCTTGATTAAAAGCTAGACTCTCCCACAATCCCACACTCTCCTGAAGACCAAGGCAGTTCACCTTTCACAATCAATAAATCCTACCCTAACAAATAATAATGGCAATATTTATTATGCACTTACTATAGGCCAGGCATTATTCTGAACACTATCTTATTTAATTCTCACAAAAATACTATGACATGGGAACTATATTTTCTCCATTTTCCTGAAAGGTACCTGAGGAAACCAAGGTATAAAAAGTAAAATAACTTGGCAAAGCCACAGAACTCATCAATAGCAGTGATAGGATTAATCAAGGCTCCAAGAAGGGATTAAACTATACTTTGAATCACTGTTACACTTGAGATATATTTCTTCTCACCATTATGGTATTAGTAGTTTTTATTCTATTTAAGACTTAGAGGAAAACCTCAATCCTGACTAAATAAAATTAGGTTATTTTCTCAAAACTGCAATTCCTTCTGCTCTTTCTACTTATGCTTACTTCCTGCCTAAGGGAGGAGTCAAAGTCTTGCACTTTGTTGTGGGAAATAAAAAGAAATAGATTTTTAGCCCTGATCTTGTGCAGGGACTTTAAGACCATTAAGCTGCCCATGATTCCACAATGCTGCAAATGAGCATGAGGCCTAGTAAATGTGACTCAGATCTTTCGTGGGCAGGAGGGTAAATGTGTCTAAGAATATGTGCCAAAGCATCCCCATCCATCCTTCCAACTCCACACCTGGTCCATTTTGCTATAATCCACCTCTTCATCACTATCCACAGCCATGTCATCCATCCTAAAGAGAAGCGACAGTTAAACAGATGCTGTAGACTCAGATTTGAAGGATTCTTTCAGAGCCCACCCAACTATGAGGCTATATGCCTAGGAATGACCATCCCGCTAGACCTCCCATTCAGAACAGAATAGTTCATCCAAGAAAGAAATACCCCTGGTCACAGTAAATCAAATTTCTACCTCACCCCCCAACGTATTCTCCAATGATCCCAGTCACCCTTCTTTAACAGGGTTTCACATACGTGGCTGGGTAGCACTCTGCATAACTGTTGGACATGCCAAAGAAATCTCCCAGCTGCTTCTTGTCCTCAGGCTTCTTCAGTGTATGCTATGTTAAAGAAAGTTCTGGAATTCCACCTACCACACAAAAACTTTACATATAAGGGGTCAAGGGTTAGTTCTCCAGAATGAGAACTCTAAGGAGAGGACTGTGAGCTTGAATGGGTCTTCTGGAGAAGAGGGAAGGCATAATCTCACCCATCAAAATTCAAAAATTCAACACAAAAAGGTGCTTTAGGGCATGTAGTGCAAAGATGTAATTCTTAAAATAACTGGAACTATTCCAACTAGTAGCACATTCAAAGAAAATAAGTTTTGTTTTCTGCTTATTCCCTCCACCTCAAAAAAAAACCACAACTGGCATGGCAAAACCACTGTCAGTTGATATATCCTGAAAATTATTGAAGTTATAGCAGAAATGCTTTTAGATCAATTGGTTTATATTTTGCTCTTGCAATTATCTCCCCAAAATTGCTTTAATCTCCAGAAGAAAACCAAAATGCCATGGGACTTATGCTGTACTGACATCTTGCCCTAAATATATATCATAGTAATGTGTCATGGGCAATATGACCAGAGAGATTTTTTTCATGATTTTAAATATACTAGCACATTGTTGGTTAAATTTAAACAGGCTTTACCTGCAAAAACTCTCTCATAACCTGCAATAATTTGAAATGCATACCCTTTTGAACACTTCCAAACTGTTTACTGCATTTTGCAAAATGACAATTCTCTAAAAATGTTTCCATTGCTTTCTGTACCCCATAATTTTACTGGCATACTGTCACATAGGTTTCAAGCAGCAAAATAAACACTGCAGCTCAGAAACTGTAAAGAAAGTAATTCAGCACAGGAGGAATGTAGGCAGGGGTGGGAAAGGTGGAAAAGAGACAGGTGGAGTTAGAATGAAAAGAAAAACTGTAATCTAGAAAGCAGGAACATATTAAAATAAAGGATATGATTCAGTGCCTTCCCAGCCAGCAGACCCAGCAAACTTCTCATTGATGGACTTGATCAACTCCTTGGCAGATCCAGGTCCTAGAGGGAGAAAGGAACTCTGCTTAAATTTTCTTTTTTTTTTTTTATTTGCATATGGGCAGGGGGCACCAGGGATCAAACTCCAGACCTCCAGCACGGCAGGTCGGAGCTCTGCCTGCTGAGCCACGGCAGCCGCCCTCTGCTTAAATTTTGAGAATCTCATAACCTTCCCACCCAACATACCTCCGATCTGTGGGTTTCATTAAAAAATAAAAAAAACAAATATGTTTTTAAGCAGCAGGACCTTTTTATCTAATAATATTTTAATCAAACTCCAACAGAAAATGAGCTATTCTAATTGAGATGGGGGTAGTATGCCCAGAACACTGCCAGCTCTGCATCCGGCACACCTCCTCAGAACACCAGGGATAGAGGAATTACATCAAACAGAGCAAATATGCCTTGCCATTGCCCAGGGAGCTCCATACCTGTCCTCTGTCTATTCCATAAATCAAGACATGGGTCCCATAAGGACCCAGAACCAGCAAGTCCCCCAACCCCACCACTGACAGCTCTAAACTCTTGGTTGGGCTCCAAGTTTAGGGGAAAGCATAATTGCTAGAAATGCCAAGATGCTGTCAATATAACCTACCTTTGTCAACGTCCATGGGCTGGAAAAGAAACAGAAACAGAGGTCAATGGCACCATGAAGGAGTCCCATTCATCCTTCTCCAAGTTTGTATTAATTCCCTACCCCAATCTGTTCCCATTTCCAGGATGGTTCCTACCCTGGGTTAACTGAGCCACTTCCTGCTGTAGAACCATGAGGCAACTTTATAATGGAAGGGTCCTATATCTGGGCTGGGCAGGCAAGGGGAGGGGAAACTATAATCCTGTACCAGGCGCCCACATCTAACCTCATCATCCACTTTGGGCTTCTCAAAGTAGCTGTGCCTCTTCTTCTCCTCCTCTCTCTCACGGTCCCGCTCCCGCTCCCGATCTCGTTCTCGCTCCCGCTCTCTGTCACGATCTCTATCTCGCTCTCGATCACGCTCCCGTTCCCGATATCTCTCTCGCTCCTTGTCCCGAGGTGTCTTGGTCGTGGAGGGCACATAATCTCCGATGTCTTCAAAAATGCTAAGGGAACAGATAGAGATCACTAGCTGCCAAAGTCACATACTCCCCCATTTCCCTTGGCCGTTTCTCTAGATCCTCAGACCACGGACTCCCAAAAAATGCCAAAGAAAAGAAACACAAACCCTTCCCTCAGATCAGGTGACAAAGAGCTTGGATACATACTTCATGTCAGCCTCAGGAGGTTTCTTCTCTTCCAATTTTCCTGAAATATAAAAAGAAGAGAAAGGAAAACATTTCTGAGTTAACTCCCACTTGCCTCATCATCCTTTTGAGCTTTCAGTGCCCTTTTAAACATCTTCTGGGAAGACAAAAGCTACCCACACGGTCCCTTCTCCTGCCTCAAGCCTGACTCTTGCTTCCTGGGTGGGTCAAACGATAGAACCTGCTTAATAATCCCCTTGCAAATGGCTCCATGGCTCCTATTTTTCTCTGCTGCCAAGGAGCCTCCTAATGTCCCGAGACAGACGATTCCAGGACATTGGTTCCATCCCAAGTGCCCCTCCAGGGTTAAGGTTTCTCTCCCCCACTCTCCAGGTACCTTTGTCTTTCTTCTTAAGCTTCTTGTTGCGGGTACCCTGCCTCAGGTAGGAAAGGATCTGGGTGAGCTTGCTGATGACAATGTCATTTGTGGTCAGTGTAGTCTGGGCCTGAAACCAGAAAAAGCAAGAATGTTATCCCACTGAGCAGAGGTCACTTCATTTGTTCATTTATTCATTCATTCAACTGAAGGATGAGTTGGAATTAACTAAGTGTAAATAGGAAAGAGGTATTATAGAAAGACATTCCAGAAAGACGAAACAGCATGCACAAAGGCCCTGGGTCAAAAGTGAAATCTAGCGCATTTAAGAAGGACACAGTGGCTGGAGAACAAATAACAGGGAAACATGATGATGAAGAGGATGGGAAGGCCAAATGTTGCAGGGGCTTGTAAGCCATAATAAAGATATTGCCCTTTATCCCAAGAACAATGAGAAACCATTGAAGGCTTCTAAACTATGATGAGACAAAAACCTGTATTTTCAAGATAACTCTGGCCATGTGTAAAAAACATGAGAAACAGGGATGGAGAGATTTAGGGGTGATGGGTAAAGGATACCAGGTTTCTTTCTGGGCTGATGAAAATGTTCTAAAATTGACTGTGGTAAAGTTTGCACAACTAGGTAAATATGCTAAATAGCACTGAACTGCACACTTTAAAAGGGTAAACTGTATGTAAATTACATCTCAATAAAAGTCACCAAAAAAAAAAAAAAGTTGGAAAATAACCAGAGTGAAAATAGAGAAACTAATTAGGGGCCTCTTTTAATAGTTTCAGCAAGAGATGATAGCTTAAAAGTGGAATGGTATTGACAGAGATGGAAAAAATGAATGGATTCAATTGAGAACAGGAGGTAAGTCAACAGTACTTGGTGATGGGAAAATGTGGGTAACGAGATCCAAGGAAGAATCAAAGTTGATTCCCAGGTCTGAGGCTTATGCAACAGCATCTCAGACTCGGGTCACTCACCTCCATGGTGGGGCAATCAGCCTTGCTGCGAATTAGAGTGGTGGGGATGTCCGTGTCAGCATACTCATCATCCAAGTCCACCACATAGGCCATGCGTCCTGGCAGGAACAGCTCATTCCGCTCATATGCTTTGCTCTTGAATAGCATGCGATAAACATTGCGACCTTGAAAAAAAAGGAGCAGCAATGAGCCACTGAGAATCTCCTACAATAAAAGCTGCAATTTATTGAATGTTTATCCTGTACTGGCTACTGTAGTAAGTACTATGCATGCGTTACTTCATTTAGGCTTTACAGCAGCCCTAAAAGGTGGACATTATCATCCTGTTTTTACTGATAAAAATATTAAGGCTGGGCGGGTCACGGTGGCTCAGCAGGCAAGAATGCTTGCCTACCATGCCAGAGGACCCGGGTTCGATTCCCAGCGCCTGCCCATGTAAAAAATAAATAAATAAATAAAATAAAAAAAGAAAGCTTACTCTTAAAAAAAAAAAAAAATTAAGGCTGATGTAAAAAGGAATCAAGTTCTGATACATGCAACATGGCCAACCACTGAAGACATCATACTGGATGTGAAATAAACCAGATACAAACAAATATTGTTTGATTTCAGTGACATGAAATTAGAAAAGCAAACTCCTAGAGTCAGAAACTAGAATACAGGTTACCAGCGTGAAGGCAGGGAATGGAGAATTAAGGTTTAAGTAGTACAGGGTTTCCATCCGAGGCGATGGAAAAGGTTTAGTGATGGATGGTGGTTATGGTAGCACAGCATTGTGAATGTAATTAATACCACTGAATTATATGTTAGAATGTGGTTAAAAGGGGAAGTTTTTACTAAAATAAAGATTAAAAATCAAACATAGGACAGTACAACACAGTGAACCCTAATGTAAACTCTGGACTATAGTTAACAGTATAATCATAACAGTATTGTTTCCTTAATTGTAACAAAGGTATCATGCTAATGCAAAGCGTTAATAGTAGTGTAAGGGGGCTGGATAAATACAGAACTCTGTATTTGCTGCAAACCTACATCTCTAGTGAAAAATAAATTTTAAAAAAATTCGAAAGTTGCAAGTAAAGTGATTTGCCAAAAGTCATACAGAGACAGAGCAAAGAATTGGCAGTCTCCTGCCTACTCTTTTACATTGCCATATCAAGCCTAGCACAATATTAGGCTCTGTGGAGAAGAAAGATGAGGTTTAAGCTAATACTGAAGATGACAGAAAAAACACCTACATGCTCAATATTATAGGCATATATGTTATTTCTCTTCATCCCCACAATAATCCCATGAAGGAAACATTAACCCCATTTTTATGGATGGATTTAAACAGGCCCCAAGAAGTAAGTCAGTTGCCTCAAATCATACACCTAGTGTGGTTTTATCTTCAGAATTCAAACTCAGGTCTAACTCCAAATTCTGAGCTTTAAATCTCTAACCATGCTTGCTACCTCTCTTACTGCATAAGCCCTATCTGAAAGTGTTTTCCAACCTAGCTGAGGAGACATAAATGACATGCAATAATTAAATCTAGGTCTGAGTTCTATTAGAGCATTTTATGAGAACTAGCTGTTTTGGAAGCAAGCAAAAGAGGTAAAAGAGCAAGCATATCCTAACCAGAGCATTCAGGTCCCTACATTTCACTTAGAATGTGTAGCCACTAGTGTAGAAACTCTCCACTCACCCAGGCGTGTTTTAAATTCGATCTTATTCTCAGGATCCTCATCTTTCCTGAAACGATAAACATAAATTTTTGCTAAACGTGTTCCTACGTTAGGTTGCACCTTTCTAAACCGTCAAGTATGCCCTATTTATTTACTTGGTTTCCTTCTGGGGCTTTTCCATCAGTTCCTCTTCCTCCTTCTCTTTGCTGGCAATCTCAGCTCGTACCTAACATTAAAAAGTAAGTAGGGTTTAGACATTCATTAATTTATTTAGACAATTTATTACACATATTTACTGAGCATCCACTATACCACACTGTGCCAGCTACTAAACAAGACAGACATGTCTGTGAGTTTTTATTTTAGTAAAAAACTGTAATGGAGCTGACAGCAGGAAAGACAGACAAATTAAACAAGTAATTTCAACAAACTGTGATGAGTGCTACAGGTAAGTAAAAAATACACCCTTTCACCAAACAGGTGTGTTCCATATCACCGCCTAAGAAAGTAGGATCTAACCATACCTGGGTGGTCAGCAAAGGCTTCTCCAAGGAAATACAATTTAGGCTGATTTAAAGGTTAAGCAGCAATTAGTCCTACAGAGGGGTTACCTTTAGCCCTTCTTCTAAATCATCTGAGCTACCACAAAGAACTTCCCTTCTAGCTTCTCAGTTCTCATAGAAGAGCATTTAGTACTCCAGAACTACCCTCCACCTACTCAGCAGGGCTCACCTTCTGAAGCAGAGCAAAATCCAAGCCTTTCACCAAATGGGTGTGTTCCATATCACCTCCCAAGAATTTGGACTCCTGGATCAACTGTCTTCTCTTCTCTGCAGCTGATTTGTCCCTGTAATGAGAGGCCACTTTAGAAAAGTCCTTTGTGGGTGACAGGTACCTCTAGAAATGGCTTGGGGTGGGCTCCACAGAGGAGAAAAGTCTGGACAATTGTGACTGCATGATCAAACGGCAATCACATCGACAATGTGACTGCATGATTTTGGGATGCTCAGGGAACTAACAACATATGCCCTGTTCCCTCGGTACTCACGCCTCGGCAGTGGGGCCCACAGCTCTGTAGTTAGCAGTGGTGCTAATCAGCTCGGTTTCCTCATAATCTTTGTTCACCCCATCTCTCCGTTCCTTGGCACGGTCCCGGTACTTCTCTGCTAGCTCCCGCTCTCTCTCAATTTCCTGTTGGCGTAGCTTGGCATAATAACTGTGAACAGAGAAAAAAGAATGTGTAAGACTCACCAGTTGCTATCTCAAAGTCAGCAGAACTGTTCCTGCCTGTTTCCCTGTACCTTCATAAATCCCTCTGTGGTGAAAGCTCACATATATGTGCTGACAGAACTACAGACCACCTCCTGACAGTCCTTAAAATCAGACTAGAGGAGTAACTATTATCCATCAAATCAGTCTTAAAGAGTTACTATTCCAAGGCCATCTAGGACATGACCTGTCACTTCAGAACACTTTAACGCCATCACCTTTACCTCACTGATTCTTTACACATATGAGACTTCCAGAAAGCAGTTAGAAAGCCATCTGAATTTTTACCATCTTTTAAATTTCAGCTGAAAATAACTCATTCTGGATGGTCCACCCCAAGAAGAGAGGAAAAGCGAAATACCAGGTCAAAAACCAGAAAGTTAACTAAACCAAAAAGTTTAGTATCACATAAATGGTAATAGCAGTAAAGATTTGTTGGGCAGTTACTATGTGCTAGGTACTAGTGCTAAATGCTTACGTGTACACTCAGGTTGATCCTAATGACAACCTTAAATGGGAGTTATTATCACTATCTCCATTCTACTCCTGAGAAAACTGAGGATTGGAGAGGCAGAGCAAAAAGCCCAAGGTAACCTAAAGGCAGGCTGACTCCAAAAGCCCTATACTACCACTCTATGTATCACTCCTTCCCACTAAGAAGGCAGAAAACTTTAAGATAACAAAGGGAAAACTTAATTGCTAGCCCTATACCTTTCTCCAAACACTACCCCCTTAAAACCCAACACCCCCATCACCTTTTCTTTTTCCTCCTTCTGGCAGCTGGGTCTTCATCCTCATTGTACTCCCTTGGCATCCTAGAAGAAACAAGAAATTAACTGATAGCAAAATATTACCACACCCCCAGAAGTCCCTAGGAATTGGCCTTGAGGACTGAAGAAAGATCTGGAATACTGATGGAAGCAACACAGTTTCAGTGAGGCAGAGATCCATATCAATATTTGTAGGTGAGTGGTTCTCAAACTTTAAAAAGCATCACAACCACCTGAGGACACAATTAAAATTTTATATCCCCGAATATCTGCCCCAGAATCTGAGTCCATGGGACTGAAATGGACCCAAAAATCTGCCCATTTATGCACCACCAGTGACTTAAGTACAAGTAATCCATAAAACACACTCTCAGAAACAGTGAGATTGATCCCAGGGTATCCCAATCTCCAGTAGGAGAAAATAAGATCCACAGTCTTGAACAAAAGGACTAGGCTTCCCTCTAGATATCCTGGTTCAATGTATTTTCTGTAGAAAGGACAAGTAAGGATATATAAGACAGACTGTATCATCCCAGGACTTACTCATGGTGACGTGACTTAGAGGGGGGTGCAGAGGTGGGTGCTGCCCGTGGGGTCATGAGAAGCTTTCTGAAGTCTTCATTAGTGAGTTTTGATCTAGGAAGGAAAGGCAAACAAAAAAATTAGCACCCAATAAGAAATGGAAAAGGGATATGTTAAAAACATGGTTCATTTTACTAAAAATGAGAGAAATACAAATTAAAACAAAAACATACATACTTTTAACACATCCAGGTAACTATTAAAAAGTTTAATAAATCAAGTATGAGTGAAAATTTTAGGAAGTGTTCCTACAACAAAACACTCACTGGTGGAAGGAATGAGGATCATCCACATCGTGACCATCTGGGGCCAAAGGGTTGGAGAACGGTTCGTCTAAAAAAAAAAACGGTTGATATTAACGTAATTAACCTCTCATTTGTCAAGCTCTATGCATAAATTAGGGGTATAGTAGTGAACAATACAAATGTATTTCCTGTCCTCAAGTTGCTCACAATCTAGCAAGATGTAGGAAAAAAAGGCATGAACAGCGACAGTGACAAAATAAGATAATAAATCACGAGCTGATAAAGCGATGGGGGAGGAGGTTCCACAGATAAAAACCGAATGTCCCCAACTCGGGTTGAGAGGAGACTCGGGGACAAAGTCTGAAGCTGTAGGGCCTCACCCGGGGACCCACGGCTTAGCCGGACTCCGAACTTCACACATCCGCCTCCTCCCCACGCTCACCACACACCCGTTTTAAGCTCTGAAGCCAAAATAACGTGTCGAGTGCCCTGAGTCCCGCGGGAGGGCAGATGACCCGAGCCTTACTATCTCGCTCCGGCATCTTGTCCGCAGTCTTCCAATGCTACAAGGACCGAGAATCTAACAACAAGCCACCAACTACAGCTTCTTCCCACAATGCACCTCAGAAATCAACCCACAGTGCTTTGCGTTCCGCTGCCTTTCCGCATCCTGCCTTCCCCATCCGTCATCGTCATAGCAACTGTCCCACCCGCAGAAAAACTGGGGGAGGAGCTAAAATGGTCTTATGTCATTGCCTAAACTTGCCCCGCCTCCTACGTCAACCAACTACACAAACGCCCAACGGTGCGCGATTGGTCGGACAGGAGAACTCAGGGTCGGGAGTTTCTGTACGACGAAAGATGGCGGCGGCCGCAGCCATTCGAGCGGTCGGCTCAAAACCGGGCCTCCGGGAGATTCGCATCCACTTATGCCAGCGCTCGCCTGGTAGCCAGGGCGTCAGGTGAGACGCAGCGTGGTTAGGTGGACGGGTTTTGGAGCACCAGGGTTACGACCTCCATCTCCGGAGTGCTTGGAGAAGCCCTCCCCCCACCCCCATACCCTCCGCCGTGATCTCTCTCGCTCTGCAGGGACTTCATAGAAAAACGCTACGTGGAACTAAAGAAGGCGAACCCCGACCTGCCCATCCTAATCCGCGAGTGTTCCGATGTACAGCCCAAGCTCTGGGCCCGCTACGGTGAGAACTGGATGCAGGGGTTCTGGGACCCCAGTGAAGTAACAGGAATTTGGGAAGAAGCCGGTCAAGGTCACGCGGAAACCCATGGAGAAACTAGAACTCGGGCGCCGGCCTTGCTCTTGACCTTGCTGCCCATAAAGAAATCTATACTATTTCTTTATAGAAAAAAGAAATCTTTTTTTTTTTTTCTATAAAGGGTTATCAGATGCTTTGTATCCCGGGCAGCATATTTGTGGGAAGTGGACCGGGTCCTGCATAGGAACCAGGAGCCTTCGGGGAATTCCCATTAGAGTAGGCCCTTCCAAATTACAAGCGGGCATTGTCGATCTAAAAAAATTTTTAAATACTAGCTCTTTGTTAAGCACTTAATGCTAGGTCCTATAATGAGTGCTTTCCTCCCTAGTCAAATTTAATCTTCACTTATCATATGAGGGGTGGATTCTTTTTTATTACCATTTTAAAGATTAGAAAACTGAGTCAAAATCGTGACGGAACATACCTTAGGTTATGCAGCCAAGATATAAAAGTTAAGTTTTTGTATTTGCTCCCCCATCCGAGAATGCACGTCTCCCGGGTATCCAGGGCTGTTTTTTTTTTGTTTTTTTTTTACTCAGGTTTGACCTTGTATATCCACCTCCTCAAAAAGGCATTCTCTGACCAATTATCTAACATTACCCACCACCCCTTTTTATCATTATCACCCTGTTTTTATTGCCATTTGATATTATTTTTATCTTATTTGTTGCTGTTTCCCTACTATGTAATGCAGTGCCTGGCACATAGTTGGAACCCAGTAAATGTCTTAATTTACCGAATAGCAGGATTTTAAATCACAGCTTCCTGTTATACCCTGCATTTGTCCAACTCTAGGACTGTTATAGATAGGGGGAGCCACACCTAAGGCAGTTAGTTCAGCTGCCATTGGACACTTGAGTTGTGCCACACACTCTTAGGTGTGTTGGAGGAGGCAGAAAGGCTCTTCTAAAAGCCAGTAGATGAGGGGAAGAGATTAATGCAAGTAACTTTAATGTATTATGCTGTGGACGACAGGCGCCCAGAGAATAGACACCCAGACGAGGCTAGGTTCCAGCAATGCCCTGCTCACAGTGGTTGGCAATAGATGACTGCAGTACACCTGCAGACTCCCTGAAATGCCTGCCTTCCCACTAGGGCCACCCAGAATCAGCCAAATTCCAGTGGGACCTGGGCTTCCTGGATTCGTTTGAGACGAACTGGATAAATTCTAGGCATACTAAATCCATCTTTACCATGTTTTTGTTTGTTTGCTTTAAACCTTTAGGATGTATGTGTACTTCATTCCCGTTTAAAAAATTTTTTTAATTTCCATAATTTACCAACACTTCATACCTACCAAGCAACAATTCCCCCTTCCTCGCTATCCTTATTCCTTGCTAACTTCTGAGTTACTTTCTACCTCTACAAACTTGCTTTTTCCACCTATTTTTGGAAGTGAAATCATACAGTGTTTGACCATATGTGCCTTGCTTATTTCTCTTAGCATGTCTTTAAGGTTCATCCATGTGGCAGCATATCTCAGAATTTCATTCCTTCTTACAGCTAAATAACACTACATGATACACACACACACACACACACACACACCACTTTGTCCGTTAATCTGTTTACATTTTGGTTACTGTGAACAATGCTGCTATGAACGTTGATGTACAAGTATCTGGGGCCTATGTTTAGTTTTTTAGGATTTACCTAGGGGTAGAATTGCCGGGTAGTATGATAATTATATATTTGACTTTTTTATGGAACTGTCATTCTGTTTTCCACATTGTACCATTTTACATTCCCCTCATCATGTCTCTACTACCCTTCTTATCCTAACAAAAACAGGGACCATTTTTAATATTTCTGTGGTATCCACAACACAGAGCAGATAACTTAGTCATCTCCCTCTCTCCACAGCTTTTGGCCAAGAGAAGAATGTCTCCTTGAACAACTTCAGTGCAGATCAGGTAACCAGAGCCCTGGAGAACGTGCTAAGTGGCAAAGCTTGAAGCTTCCACTAAGGATTGAGAGCAAAAGCCCCTGAGCCAGGGCCCTGCTAGACTAAGTACAATGTGGAAAATGTGTTCTATTCTCTATAAAGCTTGTGCTGTAAAATGTTGTCTCAGAATGTCCCTTTCCTCACTGCACCCCTTTTTGCCCACCATGAGGCAATAAGCAGTTTAATAAAAAAATAAAACTTTATTTTTCCCATCCAAAGCCAACAGTTGCTAAAGCAAGATAGAAGTTTCCAAGACCTCAGAAAAAGCTAGGCCACATTGAGTGTCCTCTGGTCTTACTTCCTGGACAGTGTTGGGTGAAGAAGGAGTGGGATCCAAAGGTCTTAGTTTAGGCTTAAGTTGGAAGCACAGAGCTTAAAACTTCTTATGATTCTGGACCCCCAAAAGCAGTGCCACTGGCTCCTTAGAAGTGGGGCAAGGAAGCTGGGATAGGGGGTATTGAGGGACACTGAGAATCCAGGTCACCCATGAAGAACTATGTCCCGGAGAGCATGCACACGATCCTGGAGCTGGGCCACCTCATGCTTTTCCAGGGCCTGCAGCCCTGATTGCTCCAAGAAGGCCTGGGCAGCCTAGGGGAAGGGAAGAAAAGGATTCATCATCTGTGTCCCTGTGCCTAAGACTCAATTCCCACAGCTATCTAGTAATGTCATAACACCAGTTAGCCCACCTTTTCTTGCAGGAGGGTTTATTACCAACAAGAGTATGAAGATTCTGACCTAGAACCCACAAAGGCCAGCCAGGTCAAGAAGTAGCTATACTTGGAACGGAGAGGTAGGGGGACATAGTGAGTTCAGAGCATGGGGGATTGGGAACATGGACCAAAAACACACCTGTGGCCGGTAGCGGAACAGCAGCTGCATCAGCTCCAAACTCTGGTCCACTACTTCCGTATCAGAGAAGGCCAGTATGTCCAGCAAGGCGGAGAGCAGGGGCCCCGGCCAGAGCTTCTGGCAGTAAGCAGGACCCTTCTCTGCAACGTTGCACAGAACTGTGAGCACCTGCAGATACATACATATACAGTCCCCACAAAGGATGAAAGCTAAAGATTGTTTGATAGCGAAAATACAGAATGCTAACCACATGCCAGGCACTGTGCCAAATGCTTATATGCATGTAATGTAATAACCACAACTAACCTCTGAGGTAGAATTACTGTCCCCAACTATAAATAAACTGAAGCTTAAGGTGGTAAGTTGATTTGTCCAGGGTTAGTAACTAGTAAACCACCACCTAGGAACTCAAACCTAGCCTTGTCTTGCCCTAAAGTCATACCATGCCACAGGCCAGTTCTAAGTTAAGGGCACTTCCAAGGGCAAGGGCCTGCTCCCAGTGTTTACACTTTGGACACCAGGTCTTGAATTCAATACCTACCAATACGCCTACCACATTAGATACTGGCAACAGCTGCAAAAGAGGCTCAATCAGCTCCAGGGAGAGCAGGGAAGTACAGAAACTAGGACTTTTTGCTGGAAGGGAAAATGTCAGAGTGAAGTCCCTCAAACTGGAACCTATAATTACCCCCTCTCCATCCTACCCACCTTAATTCAAGCCATGAGGAAGTATCCCCAACTCAGTCTAAAGATTCAAGGCCTGGATGGAGATTGTGTGCATACCAGTGAGATTGTTAAGAAGCCAGAGGCCCTCAGAAAGCAGGCTGGGCTGTTTACGGAGGAAAAACTGTAATAGGATAAATAAAGCTGCTACAACACGCTCATCTCCGAACTGTATTTGCCCTCCCACAGCTTCCACTGCTGCCTCTGTTAGCAGGTTGCTCAGACACCGGAGCACAGGGCACACCAGCTACAAAGACAAGTTAGGGGTCAGATATAAGCAGGAAGGGGCTGCTTGCACACCAGAAGAGGGGCACAGAGTGAAGATCCCCCAGACCCTGACCTGTCCTCTTCACCTACCAACTCCAGTCCTGCATCCTCAGTTCTCTGGACAGCCTCAGCCAAGTGCAAAAGCAGCAGCTCCAGAGTAGACAAAGCCCCATGGGTGATGAGCAGAACACTGTTAACCTGGCTGGGGTGAAAAGAAACAAGCAGTTACCAGCCAGTGAATCCCACCTTTAAGGTGGAAACAGCCTTGGTCTGTGGTTCACCTGGGCTCCAAAAACAGAGGAAAGAAAGAAAACTCACCACAGCAGTTCCAGAAACTGATGTTCCAAACCCCACATGTCCATGGAAGGGAGCCCCAGAGAAGGTCTGGGGCACTTTTCCAATTGGCCTATGTTACCTGCAGATGATGTAGTGAAGACACCAGGCAAACTCCACAGCAACCCCGAGGCTCAACTTTGGGCCAGGTTGCAAAAGTTGCAGCATGTGCTGGGGGAGAGTGGAGCCCAAGACAGAACTGCCAACAAAAACAGGACTGTGAGTAAGAACCAAAGAAGACAAGACACCAGTTGCTTTTCTCAGACCCTGATAAGTAGAAAGGGTCCAAGGCCAAAGGCCTTCCCAACAGATACATGGAGACAAGGTACATAATAGCTTAGGAAACCAGACTTGAGCAGGCATCCAGGGGCTACCCTACAGAGTAAGTCTCCCCCTCCTGCACATCAAAGGACACAATTTTACTTACGGAATGATCTTCTCTGGAGCTTCTCTAGCCTGCAGAAGCTGAGACAAGGCATATCCAAGAGCTTCCAGCACAGCCACATGGGGGGACTAGAAGTAGACAGGGTCTGAAAGCTGGACCATAAGGTCTTTTGGCACAGGGCAGAGGCTGAACTATCTAAACAAAACAGGTGGGACATGAGAAGGAGTGAGGGGAGGGTTATACAGGGAGAGAAAGAAGGCAGACTCACCTGGATACAGGCAGCCAAGGCTGGGATAATGCCCTGTGGCAGGAGCTGCCTTCTCACAGCCTCGCTCTCCACAATCAGGTTACCCAGTGTATACAAACACAGCTCCTGAGAGCAGGGCAACAGAATACTGGGCTTAGCCCATCTCATGCCAGGCTGGGGGTGAGAGTGAAGGGGTAAAACAGGTCTGTCCTTGAGGCTCTAAGCAAAAGAGTGTGGGGAGATGATGGGTGTATGCATACTGTGGGAATCAAAGGACACAGGTTCTCTTCTTCCCCTTAACTGCCAGTTCAAACTGGACCCAAAAGGACCCACTAATCCAAGCCAAGAATAAGATAAGAGACATGGCTTACTATGAAGTCTGAGCTGTGACCGGAGAGGTAGGTGAGGAGGTAGGAAGTGGCTGGCAAACAGGCCTCAGCCACAGCAGGTTTCTCAGAATGAGAGAGCTCATGCAAGCACCGAGCTGCCTCAAGTTGCAGCAGGGCCTGGTTGCTCGTCAGGAGTCCAACCAGAGTCCGCATGCTGCTTTCCAGCCTACATGAATAGCAGAGCCTGCTCAGCCTGTGGCCTATCCCTTGCTGTCCAACCCTCAGAGCCCCAGTCACCTACTCACATCACCCACACTGACCGGATGAAGGTCTCCTGGGTCTCAGGGTGCTGCAGGCCTCGACGAAGGCTGACCAGAGCCCTCTCTTTCTCCTTTTCCTCCATCCCCTGCTGGGCTAGCTGCAGGAACTGCTGGAGCTAGAGTCCAGGACAAGGAAAGGTGATACAGTTGCCAGGAAGCAAGTCCTGAGTCCCAGTCTGCCCACTTCACCCGTGAGCCTTCTAATATCATAGCACCATCTCCAGAAATTGTCATTAAAACTAATATGGCTAATAGCATCAACCTTGCAGAGTAGATAGAGGAGAGAAGCAGAACTGGGTTCTAATACCAGCCACATCACTCACTCACAAAGGACCTGAACCTATTTCTTCACCTGAAAAATGAGAATAACATTATCTACTCTGCCTTCTACCTACAGGGTTATTTCAAGAATAACAGTTAAACCTCTCAGCCTGGCCTCACCTACCTCTCCAGCCATCCTCCTCCATACAAACTACACTCCAATACCAGATTAAAATGACTCATTTTTTTATTCTTTTGTTTGTTTTTAGTTTTTTATTATTTTTTTAAAAAATACCAAAAAACACCAAACAAATGCAAACATTCGTAATTTTTGATCATTCCGTTCTACATATATAATCAGTAATTCACAATATCACACAGTTGCATATTCATCATCATGATCATTTTTCGGAACATTCACATCTACTCAGAAAAAAAAATGAAAAGAAAACAGGAAAAAATTCATACATACCATACCCCCCACCCCTCCCCCTCACCGATCACCAGCATTTCACTCTAAATTTATTTTAACATTTGTTCCCCCTATTATTCATCTTTATTCCATGTTTTACTCGTCTGTTGATAAGGTAGATAAAAGGAGCATCAGACACAAGATTCTCACAATCACACAGTCACAATGTGAAAGCTAAATCATTACACAATCATCTTCAAGAAACATGGCTACTGGAACACAGCTCCACATTTTCAGGCAGTTCCCTCCAGCCTCTCCACTACATCTTGACTAACAAGGTGATATCTATTTAATGCGTAAGAATAACCTCTAGGATAACCTCTCGACTCTGTTTGGAATCTCTCAGCCATTAACACTTATTTTGTCTCATTTCACTCTTCCCCCTTTTGGTCGAGAAGTTTTTCCCAATCCCCTGATGCTGAGTCTCAGCTCATTCTAGGGTTTTTCTCAATCCCTTGATGCTGAGTCCCAGCTCATTCCAGGATTTCTGTCCCACGTTGCCAGGAAGGTCCACACCCCTGGGAGCCATGTCCCACATAGACAAGGGGAGGGTGGTGAGTTTGCTTGTTGTGTTGGCTGGAGAGAGAGGCCACATCTGAGCAACAAAAGAGGTTCTCTTGGGGGTGACTCTTAGGCCTAATTTTAAGTAGGCTTGACCTATCCTTTGTGGGGTTAAGTTTCATATGAACAAACCCCAAGACTGGGGGCTCAGCCTATAGCTTTGACTGTCCCCACTGCTTGTAAGAATATCAAGAATTCAACTTGGGGAAGTTGAATTTTCCCCCTTTCTCACCGTTCCCCGAAGGGGACTTTGCAAATACTTTTTTATTCACTGTTCAAATCACTCTGGGCATAACTCTGGATAAACCAACAAAATCTCATGTCCTACTCAAGGTTCCATGTACTTATGGTGTTCAATTAGCTGTCTACATACGTTATATTAGGAAATGCACTAGTCAAAATATAAAAAATGATTCATTTTTTAATGCTTTCAAACATTTATACATTCTATTCCTTCGGGGGGGGGATGCCCTCCCAGATTCCTTCTCCCTTCAGATTTTAGGTCCAGCTTCTTGCAAGTTTGCAATGGTTTTCTAACAGTGCCTCATGCTTTCTTCCACTACAATAGGTGTCAATTCTCAGCTGTGAGCCCTTCAAAAGAATGGACTCATCTTTTCATCTTTGTGTAACTCAGTGACTAGCAGTGTCTTGGTGTCAAAAGTAGGTACACTATGAATAAAGTGAATAACCTAGGTGTAAGTGCTTTCCAGACAATATGTGTAAACAGATGTAAACCTACATCTAGGTTCCCTTAGATGTAAAGTCTGGTTAGGGAGTCAATAAAAACAAGCAAAGAATTAGATAATGTGATTAACATTCTGCAAGAAACAGGACTCCGAGAGAATATAAGAAATCCCTTCAGATGCAGTAAAGTGGAAAGGCCTTGAGACAGGAAAGCCTGGTATGTTTGTTCCAAGAACTGAAAAGAGGCCAGTGTGGCTGAAATGAGTTAAGTGATAAAGCCGGAGTAGTAGGAGTTAGTTCATCTGGATTTTGCAGATCACAGGAAGGAACTTTGGTTTTTACGTGTGTTTTTAAAAGATCTGACTGGTGTGTGGAGAACGAACTGGAGGGCGGCAAGGGACCTGTCAGGAGGCTGTTGGATCAGAAGAGAAGGAGCAGCAGACATGTCGGCGAAGCACGTAAGGACTCCAGACCTCTTCACAAAGTAAAACGGTTAGGACTTGAGGTGGGATTAGGGGCCGGAAAGTGTCAAGGATGATACCCGGTTTTCTGGATTTGGCTCACTGTGTGGTGAGAGCTGGTGTGCCGACCGCATTCACGTCTGGGGGCGGATCTCGACTACTCGCGGGGAGAGGAAGCTAGTGCCAGCGTTCGGCGCCAGCCGGCACGGACCGCACCGCGCACCCCGCCCCGGCCGCCTCACCTCGGCTTCCCCGAGGACTGCGGCCACACGTCCCCCGCCGGCTTCCTCCTGGTCATCGTCCCTCAGCAGCCTCTTGCTGACCAGCTGCTGCTCCCTCCGCGCCTTCCGCAGTGCTGGGGACACAGGACCCAGCTGAGAGTGAGAGGGGCAACCAGGCCCCCTGGCTCCGATCCAGGGTCCTCCTCCTCGGATTTCCGACCGCCATATCCTCAACCTCCCGTGGTCCTTCGCCCGCCAGCACCTGCCTCCCGCTCCCGCCGGCGGCGCCGTAGTTCCTCCACCCCGCAGCCCATCGTCCTGAGGCGGCCCTGCCGTCGGCTCCACATAGCTGAGCCGGGAGAAAGCCACAAGGCACGCAGCAGGGGGCACGCGGACCCCCGGCCTGGAAAATGGGGCTGACTGCGCAACCGCAGTGTGAGGCGGGGCGGGGCGAGGGGTGGGAACAGGGCGGAGCCGACAGGCGGGGCGGCACCTGGGCGGAGCGCAGAGCGAAGGCAGGGCCTGGCGTTTCGCAAGCCCGCCCCGCCCACTGAGCCTCCGATTGGATCTCCTCCTATCCAATTATCGGGAATTAAACAACTCTTCCCCGACCCAGGACCGCTCAGACCTGTCGCTTCACCCTCCATTTAGCCGATACAACCTCCTCGTCCCAGACACACCCTAGACGAATATTCAAAATAATCTAAACTCGAGAAAGTGCCAGACTGCGATTTCCCCAGCTTTCCTGATGAGTGCTTTCTAATGTTGAATTCACAGCACCTTATGGAATGTTCGTAAGAAACCAATATTAGCCCCAATTGCAGATGAGGGAAATGAGACAAATATAATTATTTTACTGCCCTTCATAAGAATGAGTTTCCATTATATTTAGGAGAAAATAATTTTTTCACCAAGTGGTGAGCGCCACCACGCTAATAGGCATAGTGAATACAAAACCGTGTTCTTCACTTTCAAAATCCGAATTGCGGCCAACCAGCCCCATAAAAGCTTATAAAATTCTGGGCTCAAAACAAATTCTTAGTTAATGATAGGAAGCATAGGGTCATAGAAGATTGCTAACCATTTACCCAAAGATAAATTTTAGGAATGTGACAACAATCCACAATTCTGCTAGCTATCTCCGACTAAAACAGAGAAAATGCCTGTTGCCCAAAGACCACCATGGGAACCTATACAAAGACCCTTGGTGCTCAAAAGTTACTAATGGAAAACTGCTACCAATAATATTTTCCACTGCTACCAATAAAATTTTCCTATAAAACAGGCTAACCCACTCCACTCAGTGCTGGTCCCTCCCTTGAGCATGTCTGTGTTAACCACTCTAACATGTACTCTCCCTCCTCTTTAAAAATTTTACTACTTATTCCTACTAGCCCTCTCGTTTCTAAATGCTTTTAGTTTCAAGACTAACAAACCTGGTTCGGGGCTCAGCTGGCACCATTGCCAGCAGGGCACCAGTTACACTGGGATGTCACAGTGCCCTGACCCAGCTTGGGACATAGCTCCTGGAATCAGGATATGCCCAACAGACACATAAAGTCTCTTTCTTTGGATTGGGACAGATGTACAGTTGCTCCTGGAATAAAGGGGAAGTGAGATGCAAAAGATTTTCATGTAGCTCTTTCCCTAAGAGTCTAGGGGTCCATCTTGTAAAGGCTGTTGTAAAAGCATAGCCCCTACTTCCACCCTGTAGGACACTTACTTTTTATTCTTTGGTAAACAGATAATTTACAAATTAATTCTCATTCAACATAGGTCCAGCCCCTTCCTTTCTAGGACACAGGGATTGTGATTGGGAGGGGGTCAGGAAGGGAGCAAGGTGCAAGTAGGAAAATAATGTGAGATATAACCTACTTTCCAATTTCAGAAAATGGAGACTGTAAACAATGAGATGACTTGGCCAAAGTGTCTGTTAAACACCTCTTCCCTTCTAAAAAGTTATTTCTTAGACAAAGTAACAAGTAAGAAAAAAAAAAAAAGGAACAGGAGGAGTTGTTTTTCAGACCAACTTCCTTCTCTTGAGCCAAATTCTTCCCTTTGGAGTCAACAAAAGTTTGCAATCACTTCCATAAAATAGCCTTAGGTATCAGGATATTCAGGGAATTGCAATAGGGCAGTTAGAGACTAATGGTAATCCAGACTAGGGAGAAGTCAAGGGAGACCCTACCCCAGCTGAGGCTGCTAAACATAAGGCCAAAAGATCAGAGATCTGGCTACCTGTGACTCAAGATCATGGATTTCCCTTGCCCGCCGGAGGAAGCCTGGGGCGCTTGTCATTCGGCACGCCCTCGGGCGGAGTGCCCTTGGTGCCCTAAAGTATCCTTCCTGCCACGGCCCGCTCCACGCAGCATCCTTCATTGCAAAATTGCCCAGAAGGGAAGTGAGGGGGGGTTGATGGGGAGAAGAGACGTGGGGAGAGGACTAGGGTTCGTCAGAGAAGGAAAGAGAGTGACAAGCCAGGGTTATATAAACTCGGAGAGGCAGCGGAAAAGTTGGGAGGGACCCGGGAGCCGAGCCTGGAAGCCGGGGAGTGCAGCCGTATAGCAAAGAAGCCGAAGCCCTTCCCTGAGCGCTCTGGTGGTGCAAGGCAGACCTGTCGGCCATGGTGAGTGTACGGCCTGGGGCAGACACGGTGGGCGCCGGGGAACCCCCGGAACCGGCTGTGGCTGCCCTGACCTCCGCTGTCTCCCCAGGAGCGTGCGCCCTGCCTGCTGTTGCTGCTGCTGATGGTGCCGCCGCCGCTACGAGCCTCGGAGGACGCGCCAGAGCCCTGCAAACTGGACGATGAAGATCACCGCTGCGTCTGTGACTTCTTGGATCCGCAGCCAGATTGGGCCAACGGTTTACAATGTATAGTTGCCGTCGAGGTGGAGCTCCGTGCCGGCGGCCGCAGTCTGGAGAACTTTTTAGAGCACGCCGAAACCAACCCAGAGCATTACGGGGACATGGTGAGGGCTCTGCGCTTACGGAAGCTCACGGTCGGCGCTGCCCAAGTTCCTGCCCGGCTCCTCTTCGGCGCCCTCCGTGCGCTCGGCTATTCCCGACTCGAGGAATTGACGCTCGAGGACCTAGAGGTAACCGGCTCGTCGCCGCCGCCGCTTCTGAAAGCTACGGGGCCTGCACTCTCCACCCTCCGCCTCCGCAACGTGTCGTGGGCGACAGGGGGTGCCTGGCTCTCTGAGCTGCAGCAGTGGCTCAAGCCGGGCCTCAGGGTACTGAGCATTGCGCAAGCACACTCGCTGGCCATTTCCTGCGAAAAGATCGGTGCCTTCCCGGCACTCACCACCCTAGACCTGTCGGACAACCCTAGACTGGGCGAGCGCGGGCTGACCGCGGTCCTCTGTCCCCACAAGTTCCCTGTGCTCCGGGATCTCGCGCTGCGCAACTCGGGGATGGAGACGCCTGCCGGCGTGTGCACCGCGCTGGCGGCGGCGGCTGTGCAACCCCACCACCTAGATCTCAGCCGCAATGTGC
>PVIY010007696.1:0-80820 GCA_004026745.1 Myrmecophaga tridactyla | reverse complement strand
GCCTGAGAGGTCCCACCGCTGAATCTGGAGACTGCCAAGTCTCCGTAGCAACCGCCAGGAAAACCCCCGTTTTGTCCCCTTTCCGCTTTTCCGGTTAGCCCACTAAGCGACTTCTGACTTGCCCGATTTCGCGTGAGCTGGGGGCTATTTTTCGTAATCAGAATTTGTTTATTAATGCCGCAATTGGCACTTGGTTGGATTCAGTCCCTGCTACTTTTTCCTTTCTCTCCGCAGAGCCGCCTATGGGGGAGGGGCGCCGGGCGCCGCGGCTTTGGGGAACTCACAGATCCGGCAAGTGCCGTCGTTTGGATTCAGTCCCTGCTACTGTTTCCTTTCTCTCCGCGGAGCCGCCTAAGGGGGAGGGCAACACGTATCTTCTTTAGACACCACTCCATTTGTTCTTCCCTAAGAAGATTTTCTTGTCCTTCCCCACCTTAATCTGAGCTAAAGATTCTACTCAGTGACCCCAGTGAAATCTGTGCATATATTGTTAGTTCCTTTTGATATTATATTGCAATAATTATACTTGTAATTCTTTCTCCTATACTCAAATATAAGCAACTTCTAAGCCATGAGATCAATTTCTTAATGTCTGCCCTATCTTTGTATTTGAGTATATAGCACAGTGACAAAAACACACAGTAAGTCTTCAGAAATGGTTATAGAACCAAATGAATGAATGTCTGAGAAGAGCATTCAAAAAGTCTGAGTTGGACCAAATTCCATTACCTAAAATTCCATGCATTGACCTAGTAGACCTATATTGAGGTAGGTAGTATCCTAGGCATGAATGTAGGATTTAGGGTACAGGAAGTTAATAAGGCAGATCCCATGCCTTTGAGGATTTTACAATGTAGTTAGTGGTACAAAAACTTTCACTAATAAAAATGAAGCCTCATTAATATTATGACAATTAGATGAATATACATGCATACTATTGGGTTGGTTAAGTAGTATGCACTTTATATATAATATCTCACTTAGTGCTTCTAAATTCTTTGTAATGTGAATAATATTGTTTAAATTTTACAGATGTGTTTATCCATGCATCCTTTCATTCACTTATGCATCTATCCATCCATCCATCCATCCATCTATCTTTCTATTTTCAACAAATAATTTTAAGTTGCTAAACTTTCTGATAAATAATATTTCTCTGGGAGAAAGAACAATTTTAAGTTGGAAAATTATCAAAGACAATTGTTGGGCTTAACTGGAAACAGACAATTTATTAGAAAGTCCTCCAAGGGAAGTGGCATTATTATCAACACTTATGAACTTTGAAACTGAGGGTCTTATTAAGCAGTAAACCACAGTTTACTAAAAGTCTTCCAACATAATTATTTTATTGCAGCTACTTGTGTAAATATGGAAAAATGAACATAGAAGGAGGAGCAGAAGTAAGGGGAATAGGGAAAGTGGGTGGAGCAGCAAGATGAAAAGCAGGAGGAGAAGCAGAAAGGAAGGATAAGGAGAAAAGTGTAAGAAGGAAGGAGGGGGAAGAGGTATGGAAAGGGGAAGAGAAAGAAGAAACAACAGTTACTTCAAAAAATTTATGTAAATTTTAGAAAGTTGTGCAGCTAGTTAGTCACACATTAATGACTAGAACTAGAACCCCTAATTTATTGCTCCTCCAGTAATCCACACAGTTGCTCAAATCTAGCCTCTTATTAAATTATTTACCCATTGACAGATAAATTTGGTTTTTGTAATCTGCGTGTGTGTGTGTGTGAATCCTCTGACAGTATCCATTGCAGTACTTGGCATATAGTAGGTGTACAATAAATATTAAATTAATATATAGAGACAAAATGTGACCTTTCTTTGGAATTATCAAAGGATGTTTGCTAAGGCTTCTTTTTACTTCATATACCCTTAGTAAATTTGATAACAGCTACAATAATAAAATCAAAATATACTAAACCCAAATGTGCTAATAAGCGCTACTCCAGTAATTTTTAAACCAAGTTCTGCCAAATCCCTCATTCCATGAAAAACTCTAATCTCAAAAAGTGAGAGAACTAGGAAAAGGGAAGAATACATCAAGCTGGGTGTGAATTTGAGATGCATTTGGAAGATCATGGAAACCCTGATTCAATCAACACATACTTGATATATATGTATTTTATTCATTTATGAAGCATATAAGATGGAGGTAAAGAAAGTTCTATTGCAACAAAAAAGTGATTAAAACTGTTTGGCTAACCCATCAAGTTAATTCATTATGTTTTCTGAGGTCTGTGATAATTGTACAGAACTCTGTTTTGAAATCACCTCACTGGCAAGGCACTCTGAATGCCTTTGCCTGATGCTTTTTTCTGGTTACGTTTTAATTTAAGGACACATACAGACACACATAAGCACACAAAATACCTGGGTAAGTAACACCAAATCAAGCTATACTTATTTGTATATTTCAAAAGCCTATAAGAGACCAGTTTTACCATAAGCCAAAGGACTGTTACTGTTCCTTTTTTGTTTCTTTTTCTAGCCATCAATACTTAAAAATTAAATAACAATTCAACCTCCTAATTAGAGTGCTTCTGAAGAATTACTTAAATCTCCTCGTTCTCTGGGACATCTTTAACCTTTCAATTAACTTAATGATAAATGGTACAGAGTGAGTTTACTAGGGAAGTAAATCATTATTCCCTTTGCATTAATTACTTCGAAGTAAGTGATCTACTAGGTTTGTAGGGGAAAAATGTAATACTGTTTTAGGTTGTGTACATAATTTATGAAAAAGAGAAAATGTAGTTTGTAAATTATTTTTAATCCTAAGTAACAAATATAGTTTATTTAAATATTAAATTAAAAATTACAAGTAATTTTCACATCAACACTTTATGAAAAATTTCCTTTAAATGTCCCATTTAGTAATATTACTAAATATATTCTAAATCCTAACAGAAAGTGCAAATATCCACCACGTTGTTTTCAAAGCAAAATTTTTGTTTTGAAAATTTTTGTAAAAGATTCAATAAAATATTCAATAACTGTCTTACTTGCATGTTTTGCAATATTTTATTGACATTTAATTCATACATTTAAAGTGTATAATTCAGAACCTTCTGTGCTACCATAAAAAGTGAACCCAGAATTATTAGCTGTTTCAGTAATTTCCTTATTCCCAAACACTTGCAATCAATAAGCTACTTTATTCCTTTACAGTTTAACCATTTCTGGATATTTTATATAAATAGATCCATACAGTAGCCACCATTTGTTTCTGGATTCCTTCACTAGGCATGAAGTTCTGAGGTCATCCATGTTTTCTCATATACTAGTACTTACTTGCTTTTTATGACTGAATAATATTGCATTGTGTGGAAATTATATTTTGTTTATCCCTTATCCATTCATCAGTTGATGGACATTTGGATTCTTTCTACTTTTTTACCATTATGGATAATGCTTTTATGTCCATTCTGGCACAAGTTTTTGTGTGAACATCATTTCAACTCTGGTTATATACTTAGGAGTGGAATTCCTCTGTCATGTCATAACCCTATGTTTAAGTTTTCGAAGGAACTGCCAAACTGTTCTCTATAATGCATGAAGCATTTCAAGACCCATCAACAATGTTTGGGAATTCCAATTTATTTACAATAATGCCAAGCAAGGAAAAGTACCAACAGCAGTGAATAGAAGTGGAAAGCGCAGTTATCCTTGACTTGTTCCTAATCTTAGGAGAAAATCTTTTATTCTTTCACCATTGGGTAAGACATTAGCTATGGCTTCTTCAGTACATATGCCTTTTATCAGTACAAGGAAGTTCCCTTCTATTTCTACACACCCATCCTATTGGGTATTTTCATCATGAAAGGGTGGTGGAGTTTGTCAAGTACTATTTCATTCTTCTATTGAGATGATCATGTTTTACATATACTTTTATTCTGTTAATGTAGTTTATTACATTAATTTAATTTTGCATGTTAAACCAACTTTGCATTAGTAGGATACCTCCCACTCACTCATGGTTTATAATCCTTTATATATAGTCCTGAATTCTGTTTACTGATATTATGTTGAAGATTTTTGCATTTATATTCATGAGAGAAGAGCATCAGTGTATTACTAGGTTCTTAGAATGCATTAGGAAGTTGTTAGAAATTCACAAAAGGCGTGTTCAAGTTCCAATCCCTGTTCTTGTGGATATGAACCCATTTGTAAATAAACCTTTGAAAATGTTATTAGTTACTGCATGCCCAAATTAAATGAGTGTAGGCCTTAATCCAATATAGATGGTGCCCTTATAAGCAAAGGAAATTGAACAAAGAAGGAGAAGTCATGGGAGAAGCAATAAGCTAGAAGTCAACAGAATCCAGAGAAGGATAAGAAACTGCCATGCACTTTGCCATTTATCGAGAAAACCAAGATATCCCAAATATTGCCAACCAGCCAGAAGATACAGACCCTGGGAGAAAGCAAGCCTTCCAGCCTTGGAAGCAATGAGCCAATAAATTTCCATTGTTAAGTGAATCCACTGTATGGTATTTGCTTAGCAGCTGGGAAATCAACATGGAAGTGTTCCCTTCTCATAATTTCTGGTAGAATTTGAGGAGAGTTTGTGTTAATTCTTTTTAAAATATTTGGTAGAATTCAACAGTGATGCTATCCTGTCCTGGGCGCTATATTGTTGGAAGTGTTTTATTAACTCCAATCTCTTTACTTGTTAGAGGTTTAACAGGTTTTCCATTTTTTCTTCACTCAATTTTGTTGGCATTTTTCTGGGAATTTGTCCATTTCATTTAAGTTATAGATTTTTAATGTTAAATTTTGTGTTATTACCTTATAATCACTTTCACCTCAAGATATAAGTAGTAATGTTCTCCTTTCGTTCCTGATTTTAGTACTTTGATTGTTCTCTTCTCTTTTGGTCAATCTAGATAAAATTGTGTCAACTTCTTTGGCAATTTTTAGAGTATAAAATACTGATGTCATGATTTTCTCTATTTTTTTCTATTTCTCTATATTTGCTCTTTCATTAATTTCTATTCTATTCTTCATAGTATCCTTCCTTATGCTTGCTTTGGGTTTAGTTTTTTATTCTTGTCCTATTTTCTTCAGATGCATAATTAGCCTATTCATCTGAAATTTTCCTTCTTTTTAATGTAGACATTTCTGCTACAAATTTTCCTCTGATCACTGCTTTCACTGCATCCTACAAGTTTTGGTATGGTGTGATTTCATTTTCATTCATCTTGAAATTTTCCTAATTCCCTTTTGGATTTCCTTTTTGCCATTTGGCTTTTTAGGACTGCATTATTTAATTTCCTTATATTTTTACTTTTCTAAATTTTCTCTTGCTATTTATTTTTAATTTCATCCAATTGTGATTGATAATCATAAGTTGCGTATTTCCATCTTTGTAAAATTATTGAGACAGTCTTCTTCTTATTATTATATCTGAAAATGTGAGGCTTATTATATTGTCTATCCTGGTGAATGTATATATTTCCAGCTTTCTTTAACATTGCTAAATTTAAATCATAAGATTAAATAACAAGATAACAGATTTGTAAGGCAAGTATCTTCCTCTCATTCTATATAATCCCTTTCTATAATTTTGTGATACGTGAGTAGACATTAATTTCTCCTGGACAGATGGGGAGAACATCAAAATAGGTACTTATCAATACTCAATAGAATTTGACATGAAGTTGAAGAAAAAAAAAATGAATTGAAAATAGAAAAAATGACCCTAGACAATGGAAACAGGGCTGAATCATATCTCTGAAAAAAAAAAAAACAACTCTGTTTCTCACTTACAAAATGATTTCTTATTTTAAAGGTGAATTAGTTTATGCATAAATACATTGGAATCAAAATTCTGCAAAATGTATATACTTTTAAGTTGGTTAGCAAATAAAGTATAAAGTGTTTTTCTCTTTCACAGGCTCTCTCTCAAATTGTCATAGTTTTAAAATTTGCTATTTAATGTCCTAAGTAAAGAAAAATTAAAAATTTAAATATTACCTTTGATTTTACCATTCACCTTTATATTTTAGCAATGTCCATTTTAAATGCAAATGTAAGAATATTACTATAAGGAATCACCAAAATTACACAGTTTGTATTTTATAACTCATATACGACTACTTATTTTGTTCTTACCGGAAAAGTGGAAACGCTGCCAGAAATTAACTGAAAAGTTTTTGTTTTAATTGTTAATATGCAAATATTCTACCAACACTCACTGCCTTTGACTTCTTGAAAGTGGTGATTAAGTGTAGAAGACAGAATAATGGTCTCCAAAGTTATCAGATCACATGACTGGAACATGTAAATGTTGCTTCATATGGGGAGAGAATTTTGCAGATGTGGTCAGGTTAAGAATCTTGAGATGGAGAAATTATCTTGGGTTATCCAGATGGGCCTTAAATGCAAACACATGTATTCTTATAAAAGGAAGGCAGAGAGAGATTTATTACATGCAGAAGAGATGGAGGCAATATGACCAAAGAGACAGATTGGAGTGATGCGTGGTCACAGGCCATGGAATGCAATGGCTCCAGGAGCTGGAAGAGACAAGGAGAAGATCCCAACCCCCAAATGCTATGAAGGAAGAATAGCCTTGCTGACACATTGATTTTGGTGGCATAACACTAATGTTGGACTTCTGGTCCCCAGAACTGTTCTTTTAAGTTAACAAGTTAATAGTAATTCATTATTGTAGCCATGAAAACTAATAAAGTGAAGAAAGACTGAAAGGAAAATGATTGACCTATCTTTTCCTTTATCTTATGGCATGCTTTTCAGCATAAACGGTGGGCTAATTGTCGAGTGAGTTGCTACATGATGCTTCATGGGTTCAGTCACAACAGAGGTTTTCAGCAAATGACTGATTTATTATTTATATAGGACAAAGTGCCCCAGAAAGCAGGGGAAGAGCAGTAGTACAGGAAGTAACATGAGTAAAAGCAGCATGATAGATGTTTCTTAGTTGTTTCTGCTTTTTGAAGCATCATTTTCTTATTGCTGTGCTTGAAGCAAGCTTTGGCTTCAGTAAAAAGCAAGTCTCTTGGGACTGTAAGTGCTCCAACTTATTTGGACATACACAATTTGATACGGAATAAAAGCAGGAAACTCAGGTGGAATCACCATGTGTGGAAGTTCAATGAAACTCAAAAGTTAGTACAAGAATAATGTGTTAATGAAGCCATGTATCAGGCAGCTAAAATGATTCAGGATAAAGAACAGGAAGAAAAAAATAATGACAAGAGTGTACAGAGACTAAGAGTTGTATGTGGACACCATCAAGTAGACCAATGTACAAACTGAGATTCTCAGAAGGAGAAGAAAGAGAGAAAGCTGCAGAAGGAATATTCAAACAAATAATAACAAGCTACAGAAATTTAATGAAAGACATGATTGTGCATATTCAAGAAGCCAAATAAAACCCAAACACAATAAACTTGAAGACAATCTTGCCCTGGCACATAGTATCAAGCTTTCAAATACCAAAGACAAGGAGAGAGTTCTGAATAATACAATAATACAGCAAACTGTTATATACAAGAGAGTCCCAATAACTTTAACTGCCAATTTCTTACCAGAAACCATGGAAGCAAAAAGGCGGGAGGTTGAAACACTTAAAAGTGTTGAAAGAAAACAATTGCCACCCAAGAATTTTGTATCCATCGAGACTTTCTCTTAAAAATGAAGGAGAGGGTGCATGGGTGGTTCAGTGGTAGAATGTTTGCCTTCCATGCAGGAAACTTGGGTTGAATTCCTGGACCATGCACCACTCCCCCACCCCCCAACCCCCAAAAAACGAAGGACACTTCCCAGCAACTGGCCTGGCAGAGCACAGCCATCAACTGAGGAGGTGGAGCTGAGACACAGCTGGAACTACACACTAACTGCACGACCAGATTTAGCTTCATTTACTGAAATACATCCTCAAGTGATTCCATTAAAAAAAATATCCGGGAATATTAAATTTTTGAAATTGAAGTAGCTTACCCAATAGGAACTCATGTTTTTTTTTTTTTTTTTTTCGGTAAGTGAATCAGAGTGAATTAAGCAGTGAATCTCAGAAAAGTTCATTGTTGAGGGCTTAAGAGATTTGGAGGTATTTAGAGAATGGAAATAATCAAAACCACAGATACAGAGTTCATCTGATTTAGAAACAAAGTTTTTTTCCATTTTCCTTCACTTTGTTTTCAGCAAAAGTAGTGGAGTTCCCAAAAGACCTCTTATTTGCATTCAGAATAGAATGTACCTGACTTAGGAGAATCAAACTGGATAATAGAACTTCAAAGAAGTGTTGCTATAGTAAAAAAAAAAAATTTAACCTTCTTCCTAGTTTCTCTATTCCTTGGGAAATGGCCAAGTATCTTTTTGACTTTATAATGAATTTTTTGTTCACAAATTATAAGACTCTGAAGCCACATTTTATAAAAATAATATTGTATGCCCATGAAACGTAAATGTACGATCAGATGATCAGAGCTATGCCCAGTACAGAATACTAATGCAGGAGTAGCCTTGCCAAGTTTTGTATAGCCATAGACTTACATTTAAAACCCTGCTTGTCTAGCCCAATTTTATTCAGGATGTGTGGGTGTATGTGTGTGCATGTTTTTGTAGCACTGAAGGACACTTTTTGCTGTAATGATTCAAGTGATTTCTATTAATAAATGTAGTTTTAAGTGCAAAAAAAATGTGGACAGATTAAGATACTCCCAGATAAACAAAAACAGAGAACTCATCACTCTTAAACCTACCTACAAACAATGCTAAAGGGATTCTTCAGACTGAAAGAAAATGACACTAGACAGAGAATCAAAGCGACATAAAGAAGTAAAGACCTCCGGTAAAAGTATCCATATGGGTAATAATAAATGCCAATATTACAACTCCACTTTTCACTCCTTAGAGGTGATAAAACCCAAATGCATAAATAATAACGAAAAATTTATGGTTTTGGAACTACAATGTTTGAAGATATAATTTCTAACAAGTTCAAAAAAAGATAGAGAGATGGAGAGGTATAGGAACAGTGTACACGTATGCTATCAGAGTTATGTTGGCATTATATCAAATGTGATTGCTATAGATATGAGATGCTAAATTTATGCCCCTCCAAAAAAATTTAAGTCCCATAAAGTACAAATAATATAAATGAAAAGTATATACAGAAAGAAATGAGAAAGAACGCAAAAGTTATTATACAAAAAAATAAAGTCAATATGAAATTAGTCATTAATGAAAGAATTCAGTGACCAAAGAAAGCATTAGACATACTAACACCAAATAGCAAAATGGCCAACAGAAGTCCTGTATTATCAGTATTTAATGTAAATGGATTAATGTAATACATAAATTGTAAATGGATTAAACTTTCCTCCTATCAAAGGCAAAGATTGGAAAAATGCATTTAAAAAAGCATGACACAGCTATATGCTGTCATCTTAATTTCAAATGTGCAAGCAGTTTGAAAATGAAAGGATGGAAAAGAGATATGTTATACAAATAGTAACCAAAAGAAAGCTGATAACTATACTATACAAAAGAAAGCTCATAGCTATATTCATAGCTATACTAATTTCAGATAAAATAGATTTAAAGTATAAAAACTATTACAAGGGACAAGGAAGGTCATTATATGCTCATATAAGGGTCAATGCAACAAGCAAACATAACATTTATAAATAAATATGAACCAAAAAAGGAGAGTCCCAAAATATATGAAGGAAATATTGACAGATTTGAAGGTAAAAGTACACAATTCTACAATAATGATAGGAGACATCAACACATCACTTTCAACAGTGGATAGAACATCTGAACAGACAATTATGAAGGATATAAAAGAATTAAATGATACGATAAACTAGTTAGAGTATATATATGTGTGTGTGTGCATATGTATATAAATATATATGTATGCATGTTTATAACATGTCACTCATAGAAACATAATGCACATTCTTTTTTAGTGAAATGAATCCTTCTCCAAGATAGAGCACATATTAGTTCAGAAAAGAGTTATCAATAAATTCAAAATTTTGAAAGCATCCAATGTATCTTCTCTGACCACAATGCAATGAAGCTGGAAGAAAATAACAGAGGGAGAAATGGAAAATTCACAAATATATGGAAATTAAACAATGCACTCTGAAATAATGAATGTTTCAAAAGAGAATCACAGTGAAATTAGGAAGTATGAATATCAGTGGATATAGAAAAGGCATTTGACAAACACTAGAGCCTTCAGTGTTAAAAACAATTTAAAAACTAGGAGTAAATGGAATGTTCCTCACATGATAAAGAGCATATATGAAACACCCACTGTAATATCATACACAATGTTGAACTATTGAAACATTTTCCTCTAAGACCAGGAAAAACAAATATGACCACTGCCACCACTATTATTCAGCAATGTACTGGAGATTCTACCCAGAGCAATTAGGCAAGAAAAAGAAATAAAAGGCATCAATGTTGAAAAGAAAGAAGTAAAACTTCCTTTATTTTAACATGGCATTATCCTGTATAGAAAAAAAATACTGAAAAACCCACAGCAAAGCTGAGAGCTAATAAATTCAACAAAGTGGTAGGATATAAAATTAAAGCACACAGAACTCAGTGGTTTTTCTGTATACTACGAATGGACAAGAAAAATTAAATTTATAATAGCAACTAACAGAATCAAGTATCTGTGGATAAATTTAACTAACATGACAAGGACTTTTTCATGGAAAACTAAAAGGAATCAAATATTTAGGAATAAATTTAACCAAGCATGTGAAGTGCTCACACACAGAAAACTACACAACATTCCCAAAAGAAATCAAAGAAAACCTAAATGAATTGAAGGACATTCAATGTTCATGGGTTAGAAGAAAAAATATTGTTATCTTGTCAATTCCACCCAAAGCAATTTACAGATTCATCACAATCCCCATCAAAATTCCACAACTTCTGTGGTAGAATGATCATGACATGCTACCCGAGGAAACCTCATGAGTAGATAAATAGAGGCAAGAATCAACATGTGTTATTAGAAAAAGAAATGAAGGGTCCCAAATAAATAGAAAAGTATCTTTTAGAAAGAAAATAGATAAAAATTGAATCTATAAAATAAGAAAAAATGTAGAAGATTAAAATCATAAAAGTAGAATACTAACTTTCAATTTTTTATTAATCATGAACGCTTTAAAGAACATTTTGTAGGGGAATGGCATAATAAATCTGAATTAAAAATTAATTCATAGCAGTTCTCATGACTGAATGAGAGTGCTAGAATTCAAAGAATCTTAAATATGAGTGCTTCAATTACTTAATTTTAAATTTCAAAAAATTTGGAAACAATTTTGATAGTGATAACTGAGAGGTTGAAATAATACATAAAATTTTATGGAATTGAAATATGAGGGTAATTACACTCAAATACAATACAGGGAGTCAAATGTGACTGGATTTTGAAGCTGGATTAACTGAGATTATATGGTTGTGCCATTGAAAATGAAAAGGAAGATACAAAGTAAAGTTAAGGAGAAGCAGGATGTGTTTGACTTTCAAGTGAAACAAGTCAGTAAGAGTTTTAAGGCATCTATTTGAGTATTTTCAAGTCCAAAGTTATAGCTGAAACAAGAAAAGTTGGACTCTTCAAGGAGGAGTAATATAAAGAGTAATATAAAGAGCAGTTTTGATGAATGTCTGTAATTAGAATGTTTGGAGGTATGAGAGAAGCCAGTGGATGGGAAGAGGAAAAAATGTAAGAGACAAGAGAAAAGTTCTTGATAGCAACAGGTCATGGGAGAAGGCAGAAAGAGGTATCGTCAAAAAGGAAACACAATACCATCAAATATATCTGAAAGCAGCTGTTGGGAAACAGATGTGGAAAAGAGGTAATATGAGCCATCATCACTTTCAGGAACCCATTTTTCAGCATATAGAAGTGAAATGAATAGTTGATACTTTGAAATAAAAAAAAATAGAAGACGCGAAGTAAAGAAAATTCCCAAGGGCCAAATTATGAAGAAGGAATCTGATCATGGGAAGGTTAACTAATATAAGGGCCAAGGTTGCTTTCAAGATCTGGAAGCTTGACTTTTTGAGTTATGAAATTTGGGCCAAAACAAGGTGGAAAGATTGGAATTGTGAGGCCAAAATAAAGCCAAGGTGGTCAAAGACCTTGATGTTTGTGAAAAGATAGTCTAGAAACAAGTCAACTTATCTATCTATAAAGGATAATTATAAGAAATCTTTTCTCTCTTAATGCCAACTAGAAAAAAACAGAATCACTCCTTGGTAATGCAGAGCCACAGTCATCTTCTCCAAAGTGCTTTGGATATATGCTTTCGATGTTTTCTGGGGAACACCAAGCAATAAATTAACTTCACATTGTCCTAGTTTCTTGTATCCTAAGTTATCTATCAGAAATAAAGGCAAACCTTCTCTGTAGATAATGCTCTCAAACAGCCCTCTCAATATTCTCATAAAACTAATAAAATGTGCGAGAGAAGAAACCCCCCCAGATGTGGGAATGAGCAGAAAATATAAAAGACCCTTAGATATGGAATATTAAATTATTTAAAGTGCTTAAAGAAATAAAAGAGCAATATAAATGGAGTAGGAAATGCAGTAAAGAAGATTCAAAGCATAATAAAAAAATATAAATTCCAGTCTAGTTGTTGAAGTTAAAATATTGATAGGTTAATGATAAAAGAAAGCACACATTGCATAGAAAGTGAAATACCTCTTCCTTCAAGATGGTTATTAAATTTTTCAAATAATAAAGGGGTAATGGACAAAATGCTAATGTGAGAATGAAGAAAGTTGTAGAGCTAGAATAATTAGCCTTACATTTCCTAATGATGCAATCATATATTCAGAAAATAAAAAAATGTAATTTAAATTAATATCACTCTCCTACTTAATAAAGATAAAAAAATAATGAATTTTAGGTGGGCCTTAATAGTGGGTGAACAGAAAAAATAGCAGTAAGTATTCATCAAGCTGGATATCAATTCCACATGCTTCATCTATTAATGATTTTTTTATTGACTTATTACAATTCTTAGGTTTTGTCACATTTTTAAATGATGAAATTATGTTTTTGCTAGAATGTTTTTTCCATAAAAGTGAATATTACAACTTCCATCACTGTCTGGCTATGTAGAAAGCTGGAATGTTGCTTACAATGAAAAAGAGCTGGACTAACTTCAAATTCATGAAATTTGCAAACTCATTTGTAATCTGAGGTCACTTAGCAGCTAACTGGCTGTTACTCAAAGGAGAGTCAGTGCCCACTAAGAGAAAGGAGATGCAGCCATGTGCTCATTTGGAGTTGAATTAACCAAACACCAGTAGGAATAATTTTGTCAGCAGAGTTGAGAAGGAGACAGCATGATAAACCTGAGGACCAGAATAATTAGAGAAGTCTGTAACATCTGGTAATCTCTTCCTCCACAAATTCCAAGGAGTCCTCATCCAAAACAGCTGAAAAATCCATAAGTAGTGTCTATACTGTTACAGACCCCAAATAGAGTGTATCTGCCCTGAGGAATGGCAACAAAACTCTACCAGAATATGTAGGGGGAAGGGAACAAGTGCCCCTGCCTTTGGGGAATTGGTAAGCTCTCTCTGTAATTGGGTTAACAGAATGGGGAAATAGAAACAAAGGGGCAGGAGAAATGAGACATGAAACTGCCATGACTCTAAGATCCAGGGACATGTTCCACAGAAAAAACTAAGCTTTAAAACAACACAGACAAGAGCCCCAGCTCTCAGTGACAAGGTAAACAGGTTTGAATAATACACAATAGCAGGATACTTCTGGGTAAGAGACTGGAAGGAAACTACAGTTTGAAAAGAGATTTTTTTTTTTGCTAAGGAAACATCACAAATTGAAGCCTTAAGTCTCAGAATCGAACAGACAATTGCTCTGATAAGATACTCCCACCCTAGACACAACTTATCTCTATAGGAATTTGAAGGCTAAGAGGCACGGAGAATAACCATAGCAACAACAAATCCCAAACACCCACAAACTTCCAACAAGATTAATGCAAATTCTCACAATGAAAGCCATCTCCAGGCTAAAACTTATTAGCCTCAGTCATTGTTGCCCTACAAGTATGGCTATCAACAAAAAACTTATGAAGCAGATGAAAAGAAACGTAAAAACAACACATTCTCAAGAGACAAGGAAACATCAAAAGCAGACTGAGATATGACAGATTTTAGAACTATCTGACTTAAAATCTTGAAAGCATGCAGAGAAAAATAATTATATTTAGGGGATAAAGGTAAGAATTGTTGCAGATTTTGCATCACAAATTCTATAAGCCAGAAGACAACTAAGTGACATCTTTAATGTATTGTAAGGAAGAATAAAAAAACAAAGCTATCAAACTAGAATTCTATATCTAGCAAAAATATTTTTCAAATAGTGCTGAAAAATACCCTCTCTCAGAGAGAGAAAGACAGAGAGAGAATGCATTTCCTGCAGACTTAGTCTGTAAGAAATATTAAAGGAAGCTCTTTAGGTAAAAAGATAAATGTTCCTGAAACTTGGATGCACACAGGGAAATGAACACTGGTAATGGAATGAATGAAATAAAATTAAATTTAATATTTTCTTATTGCTCTAAAAATAACTAACTAGAACAAAAACCATATGATCACTTCAATAGATGTAGAAAAAATATTTCATAAAATTAAACATCCCGTTCATGATGAAAAACTCTCAGCAAGCTAAGAATAGAAGGGAACTTCCAACAACCTGATAAACAGAAGCTGTGAAACACCTAGAGCTATCATCATACATAAGGGTGAAAGATTCAGAATTTTCCACCTGAGATCAGATACAAAGCAAGAATGCCCCCTATCACCACTCCTATTTAAATGTATACAAATGCTCCATACTTGACTTTTTACCAACAACATAGTTCACTACACACATTTTTCTGCTACACATAGAAAATTAAAAACAAAACAAAACAACAACAAAAAACTACCAGAATGTTCGTAGATCTAATGAATGAATTAAATCAGGGATACATTTTTTTGTTGTTGTTTTAACACCAAAAGCAAAAAGCAAAAACTGATTAATTGAATTTTAACTTAATTTAAATTTGAAGTTCGCACTTTGTGTATGCACTGCTAAGAACATGACAAGACAAGCCACAGCTTGGGAGAGATTGTTATGCCAATATTAATTGATTACTTTTTAAACATGAACTATGGTTATATAAGATGAAAGGAAGAGAGAAGTTGAGGAGGAGGGTGAAGAAGGAAGAGAGGAACAGAAAAAACAAATGTAGTAAAATGTAAACAATTGTAATATTTGTGGATCTGAATCTGAGCTAAGGCTATGTGATTTCCTTCTACTGTTTTTGTCATTTCCATGCATTGAAAATTGTATCAGGAAGACTAGAGTAGCTCGAGATTAGCCGTGCTCCATGGAAAAGTTGGAGAAGGGACAGGAGACTGAGGTGGCAATTCGGGAGTGCAGCTGACCTGGGAGAGCCTTCTGCACCGCATGCGGCAGCCCTGGTTGCAGAGGCTGAAGAAATGAGAGGCAGAAAGCTAGAGGCTGGTGTGGAAGTGTGGAGCTGCGGAGCTCACGAGAGTGCACAGACTGGAGCATGGGACTAGGAAGTAAGGCAGACCACGTTCCTTGGGCGCACTACCCTCACCAGTGAAGACCCATGACCAGCGACTCACCCCACACCCCACACACCTGAACCGCATCACCCTTTCCCATTCCTTGTGCTCCAGGCTCCCCCAACCCACCAGCCCCCAGTGCATGTACCTGCCCCACACCCCCCAAGTGCAGCCCAACCCACCTCTCCTGCACCCCCACTGTGTACTACCTCCCCCTCCCTGTTCCCTGCAGGCTGGTGCCGGTGCATAAAGGTTGCAGGCACTAACCTCTATACCCAGGCTACCCTGTCCCCCACTGAGAGTGTTTCACAGCTTCACCCCACCCTCTCTGAGTTCAGCACATCCCTTTATGGCACTCCCAGGCCCGTGCATGCACATGGGATCCCAATCACATCATTCAGCTCTGGGAACCACACTCTACAGCAGTCCAAGAACCATGCGTGTGCACAGCCCTCAGTCTCATTTTCCAGCTCTGAGAAAGTGCTGACCTGCACAGCCAGGTCACATCCTCACCCATTCATGATGGCACAATGCCAACCTGCTGCCACAGCTCTACACATGGACACAAAGGACCCCATGCCTTAGACAAGTGCACACCAGAGTACAACCCCCAGACCAGTGTACCCACAAAGCTACATCATCCCTGGCCGCTGGGCGCCCACATTCACAAATATCAGCATAACATCCCCAATCTGTGCCCATACCTGCCCTGAAACAAATCACCATATTGAGTGTTCTGCTCTGTGCCCTGCTCCCTGCTGTACAACCATCCCACAAACACAAGGCCTTAGACTACTGAAAGAAATCAATGCCCAAAGTAAATCAATCAAGATATTTATATGCAACAAAGACAGCAGAGGATCACTAAGGATATCACAATGCAGACAGATATAGTCCTGCCTAATGACCAAATTAAAACACCAGAGGAGACACAGACATTGGAACAACTAATCAAAGATGTTCATACAACTCTACTTAAAATAAGTGTGATAGCAAGTGACATAAAGGAGATTAAGAAGACAGTAGAAGAGCATAAAGAGGAATTTGAAAGAATGAATAGAAAAATAGCAGAAGTCATGGAGATTAAAGACTCTGTTGGCCAAATAAAAAGCATACTAGAGGCACAGAACACCAGATTTGGAAAGACAGAGACAGTGATATAGAAGACAGGATAATTGACTTCGAAGAGTCAAAACAGCAAATGGCAAAAAAAAAAAAAGAATGGAAAAATTGAATGGGATCTCAGGGAAATGATAGACAAAACAAAGCAAGAAATATAAGAAACTTTGGTGTCCCAGAGGAAGAAGAGAGGAGTAAAGGGCTAGGAAGAATAGTGGAGGATATAATGGGGGAAAACGTCCAAGCCTCATAAAGGATATAAAAATACAAGTCAAAGAAGCCCAAAGAACTCCAAACAGAATAAATTCAAATAGGCCTTCCCCAAGGCACATACTAATCAGTCTGTCAAATGTTGAAGAGAAGCAGAAAATCCTGAAAGCAGTAAGAGAAAAACAAATCTACTACATACAAGGGAAAACAAGTAAGACTGAATTCAGACTACCCAACTAGCACCCTGGAGCTAAAAGGCAGTGGTATGATATGTTTAAAATCCTGAAAGAGAAAGACTTCCAGCCAAGAATTCTGTACCCAGCCAAATTGTCCTTCAAAATTGAGGGACAGATTAAAGTTTTCACTGACAAAGAAGTCCTGAAAACATTTGTCAAAAAGAGACAAGCCCTACAAAAGATACTCAGAGGAGTTCTGCTAGCTGAAAAAAAAAGACAGGAGAGGGAGGTCTGGAGGAGGGGACAGAATTGAAGAGTACCACTAAGGATAATTTAAAGAATACAGAGAGAAAGAGGGAAAAGAATATATAGATCTGACAAATAAAATAAAAAAGATAAGATGGTGGAATCAAAAAAGCCTTTTCAGTAATAACTTTGAATGTTAATGGATTAAGCTTAGAAATTGAAAGATACAGATTGACAGAATGAATTAAGAAACATAAACCAGCTATCTGTTGCTTATAAGAGACTCATCTTAGACAGAAGGATACAAATAGATTGAAAGTAAAAGGATGGAAAAAGATTTTCCACACAAGTTGTAACCAAGAGAAAGCAGTAGTAGCTATACCAATATCAGGCAAAATATACTTTAAATGTAGACATCATAAGAGACAAAGAAAGACACTATATACTAATCAAAGGGTCAATTCACCAAGAAGATATAACAATCATAAATGGTTATGCTCCCAATCAGGGAGCTCCAAAGTACATGAGACAGACATTGGGAAAACTGAAGGAAGCAATAGATGTTTCAACAATAATAGTAGGAGACTTCAATACATCACTCTCCTCTATAGATAGAACAACCAGACAGAAGCTCAACAAGGAAATAAAGAAGTTAAAGAACTTGATAAATGAATTACCTAAAAGACATATATAGGTCATTGCACTCCAAAGCACAAGGTTATACATTCTTCTCTACTCCTTATGGAACATTCTCCAGGATAGATTGTATGCTGGGGCACAAAACAGGTCTTTATAAATGTTAGATTGGAGGAACAGGGAAGGTCACCATGACTCAAGCTATGTAAAATGTGCCACCCCTTCTAGACGTCACCTAACCCCCTTGCTTAAAAACTGCCCCCACCAGGAACCAGGGGCAAACTCACAACTCCCTACCTTGGGTTCTGTGAGCTCTGCCCAAGAGTGCAGGAATAAACTTGCTCACTCTAAGGTTTCTTGGTCTACCTCTTCTCTCTTTCACCTCCAGAACCTTTCAATAAATATGAAAATATTGAAATTATTCAAAGCACTTTCCCTGATCACAATGGGATGAAGCTGGATCTCAATAACCCACCAAAGAAAGAGAACATTCACAAATATATGGAGATTAAAGAACAGATTCTTAAACAACCAGTGGATCAAAGAAGAAATTGCTAGAGAAATCAGTAGCTATCTGGAGATGAATGAAAATGAGAATATAACTTATCAGAACTTATGATATGTGGCAAAGGCTGTGCTGAGAGGGAAATTTATTGCCTTAAATGCATGTATTAAAAAACATGAAAGAGCAATAAATCAAGGACTTAACAGCAAACCTGGAGGAAATTAAGAACAGCATACTAACCCCAAAGTAAATAGGAGAAGAGAGATAACAAATTAAAACAGATAAGTGAATGGGAGAACAATAGAAAGAATCAATAAAACAAAAAGTTGGTTCTTTGAGAAAATTAATAAAATTGATGGGCCACTGGCAAGACTGACAAAGAAAAAAAGAGAGGATGCAAATAAACAAAATCAGAAATGAGAATGGTTGCATTACCACAGACCCTGAAGAAATAAAAGAAATCATAAGAGGATACTAAGAAGAAATATACGCCAACAAACTAGACAACTTAGATGGAATGGACAAATTTCCAGAGACACACAAACAAGCTACACTGACTCAGGAAGAAACAGAAGATCTCAACAAACCAATCACAAGTAAAGAGATTCAATCAGTCATCAAAAACCTTCCCACAAAGAAAAGCCCAGGGCAAGATGGCTTCACAGAGGAATTTTATCAAACATTCCAGAAAGAACTAACACCAATCCTGCTCAAACTTTTCCAAAAAATTGAGGAAAAAGGAACTCTACCTAACTCAATTTATGAAGCTACTGTCATTTTAATGCCAAAACCACGTAAAGATGCTATAAGAAAGGGAAACTACAGGCCAATCTCCCTAATGAACATAGATACAAAAATTCTAATAAAATATTAGCAAATTGAATCCAACAGCACATTATAAGAAATATACACCATGATCAAGTGGGGCTTATACCAGGACTAGAAGGAAGGATGATTCAGCACAAGAAAATCAATTAATGTAATGCAGCACATTAATAAATCAAAAGGGAAAAATCACATGATCATCTCGACTGATGTTGAAAAAGCATTTGACAAAATTCTGCATCCTTTTCTGATAAAAGCACTCCAAAAGGTAGGAATCAACACCTAAATATAAGAACTAGCACCATAAAGCTTCTTGAAGAAAATGTAGGGAAACATCTTCAAGACCTAGTAATAACAGGTAGCTTTCTGAACTTTACACCCAAAGCACAAGCAACAAAAGAAAAAAGGGATAAATAGGAACTCCTCAAAATCAAATGCTTCTGCCCCTCAAAATAATTTGTCAAAAAAGTGAAGAGGCAGCCAACTCAATGGGAGAAAATATTTGGAAATCACCTATCAGACAAAAGTTTGATTTTCTGTACATACAAAGAAATCGTACAACTCAACAACAAAAGAACAAACAATCCAATTTCAAAATGGGCTAAAGATATGAATAGGCATTTTTTCTGAAGAGCAAATACAGATGGCTCAAAACACATGAAGAGATGCTCATTTTCATTGGCTATAAGGGAAAGGCAGATCAGGACTATAATGAGATACCACCTCACACCTATAAGAATGGCTGCTATTAAACAAACAGGAAACTGTAAATGTTGAAGAGGATGTGGAGAAACTGGGACACTTATGCACTACTGGTAGGAATGTCTAATTGTGCAGCAACTATGGAAGACTGTTTGGCAATTCCTTAGGAAACTAAATATTGAGTTATGCTATGACCCCACAATAGCACTACTTGGAATATACCCAGAAAAGTTGAAAGCAACAACACAAACAGAAATTTGCACACCGATGTTCATAGCAGCATTATTCACAATCACTGAAAGATGGAAACAAACCAAATGCCCATCATCAGACAATTGGATCAACAAAATGTGGTATATACAGATGATGGAATATTATGCAGCAGAAAGACAAAATGACATCCTCAAGCACATGGCAAGATGGATGAGCCTTGAGGACATAATGCTGAGTCAAGTTAGCCAGACACAAAAGGATAGATACTGTATAAGTCCACTTTTATGACCAGCATAAATGTATAATCAGAGGCTTATAATACAGAAGATGGGGACTTAGTGATACACAGAAGCTAGAGATCAGTGAACAGTTAGCTAAAGAGGTTGAGGGAATAGATAAGAGAGAAGGTGATTCTCTACTGGGTCTAGAAGTAATATTACCATGTTGAGGATGAACAAGACTGAAAGGGGTTGTATAGACCTACGTGTCCCACTGACTCACACTAGAAATATGAGAGTTCTCGTAAGAATTAATTCAAAGATATGATTCTTTTATAAAGAGTGTTTAAGTCCAGGGTATAAGGGGGAAACTGCTGTTGCATGCTATGAACTATATTCAAAAGGAAACCATCAGCACTACCACAGCAACAGCAGAGGTAAATATTGGGGTTAGGGACAAGAGTTAAAAGGAGGTTTGGATTTACTATTTGACAAGGGTGTGTTTATTGTTTTTTTGTCTCTCGGGAACAATAAAATTATCTAAAATTGAGAATGTTGATGGACTGTGTACTTTTGGCCCTCTACATGATGCTCAATGAATGCAGGGGGCTGAAGAATGCACTGACAGAGAAGTAGATTGGTGAATGATGGTGTGTATACTTATGAACAAAGGTTGTGCTGCATATGAGGCAGGCAACGAGGTGAATGAACATGTGGGACATTTGCTGAGACAAAATAAGCCAGAAACAAAAAACAACAATGGTGTGGTCACCTTCAGAAAATGCTTATAAGAAAACAGAGGCCTAGATTGTAAGCTTTTAGAGCAGACACATTAATGCTGGAGTGGTAATTATCATTTCTGGATTTTGAGAAGCTGTTTTACATATTTAGATATTTAGAGATAAGAATGAAGCTGAGCAGGTTGGGGTTAAAGTAATTCAGAAAATAAGAGTAAGGAAGACAGTGTCTGCATTTTAGAACCACACACAGTCTTTGAGACCAATGGAAGAAAGCTTTATTTGATCTGAGACTGAAATTTTCTGTAGTGCATAATCTAATTCAACCTATCTGTATACCTCATTTGAGCAATTGAAACACAGGAAGCACAGAATAAGAAAAAGGTTGTTTAATCCTGTATAGATTATTATAATGCCTGGAAACATCCTAAAAGTATATTATGCAGATAATCAAAAAGTATAAGCAAAATCCCCTGAGAGAGGGGAGAAAGATATGGAAACTATTAAATCTTACCATCAGGGAATCCCCTGATACTGTGTCAGATTTAGGGATAACCAAATCAATAGGCCATGCCCTTGATCTTGAGGCTTCCTCTTGTGAAGCTTATGTAGGCAGCAGAGAAACTTAGAGGACTTGTAGGCATGCCTAAGAGTTACTTCTAGAGGACCTCTGTTGTTGCTCAGATGTGGCCTCAGTCTCTCTAAGCCCAAGTCTTCAAGTGAAATCATTGTCCTCTCCCCTACATGAGACATGACATCCAGGGGTGAAGTCTCCCCGGTGACATGGGAGATGACTCCCAGGGATGAATCCAGACCTGGCACCATGGGATCAACAATTACATCCTTACCAAGAGGGGGGAAAGAAGTATAATTAATAAAATATCAGTGGCAGAGAGAGTTCAAATAGTCAAGAGGCTACTCTGGAGGTTGCTCTTACGCAAGCTTCGGGTAGACCCTGCTACCTATCATAACCTGCCATCCCCAACCAAGACCAATTCAGCCAATCCTAAAGAACACCTGGGGCAATTTATAAGATTCTACAAGGGTTCCAGGCACCAGAGTAACTTTCCAGAAACCTACAACCTCCAGATGTTCCCTGATCCAGAAAAGTCTTGAAACCTAGCCCAGCCTCTCCAGAACATCAGATAGTTCCATCTCCCTACCCCATATCAGTGACAGACCCTTCCAATATGAAAAATTTAGAATGGTCATTGCCCAAACACTCTAAAGAGAAGGATGGAAAGATTAAAGGTGATGGTGGAGTTATACAGAGAAGATAGGATTTAAAAAATGAATATGAATGCTGAATCATTAAATTGGTATCTTTTTTAGTCTCCAGTATTTTACAACAGCTAGAAGTAAAAACCTAAAATTGTGAAATTGTAACCCATGTCTGAAATATATTCTACAACTGATTGTGGTGCTGTGTTTTGAAATTTATAACTTTTTTTGTATGTATGTTATTGTTCACAATAAAAGAAGGAAAAAATAGTTGATTGTGATGATAAAAAAAAGTATTTAAGCACTCTAGCCTACTACATTCTAGTACAGCTAGATGGAAAAAAATGAGAGGATCTTATGATAGCCCATGACAAACTCTGGGAGTGTCTTGTAACCACTTGTTGAAGAGTGCTTTGAAAACTATTGCTTTTTTATTTCTTTGCTTTGTATATATGTAAAACTATACAACAAAAAAAGGTACAAAAATCATATCAGAATAAGATGTTCAACTACATTTTTAAAATGAAGAACAAATAGCAGAAGGAAGACCCTAACTCAAGCATCTATAAAACAAGTCTTTGTATTTTTAGCTATTCTACACTCTATCTCCCACATTTTAATCACCTTATTTTTTGCCAGACTAGTGTAAGTAAACTATGAAAGCTCAACTTTATGGACTGTGAAGATCAATTAAGTGAGTAGAATGCCTAATTTTTATCTTCATGGATCAATTGTTTATCTTGAATTACTCTAAAATTTGACATCAAAATCCTGCAGGTAGTCTATACAAAACATTTTAAAAAGCTGCTTAATGAGAAATATTGTTCTTTAGTTTATTTCTGTTAGTTGTTCTTTTCAGAATATTTTTGTAGCTTTTCTTTGACATAAATTTGGATGAATACAATGATAAACAAGTATTTTTTGTAAAAATAAACTGTTGTATTTATAGATGACTCTTCCAAAGTACAAGGGCTCTCTACCTCTGCCCGTCATACATACTAGTTGTTTATTCAAAGCACTGAACAATGACTCCTATGGGTGCCAACATATACTGTATTTTTAACTTACTATCTTGCTGTCTCCTTCCTTTCTGAATTTCTTTTTATTTATGATACAAAGTAAAATAAAACCTATTAAACTACTTCTTTATATGAAATCAGAGCATTTGTTCAGACACAATATGGGGTCTAAAGTGAAAAATATTAAGCCACACATCCTTTTTTTTTCTCTTATTGCACAATTTTTTTTTATCATGACTCAGAAGGCTGTAAGAAGCCTGGATATTCAGAACTTAAAATGAAATCTTTTCTTTAATGTTTTGCACTTAGTTTAGGTACTGAAGTTTAAACATTTGTGTGCCAACGAAAGATCCAAAGCTTCTGTTAAAAAGCTATTATGGAACTCTGAACACACAAGCTTCTTGAGCTTGAATGTTTCTTGCTTTTGCAAAGAAAGATGGCAATTCTGAATAATGACTATTGACATTTGGAGACTTTCAAACACCAAACATCCATTGTATGATTTGTAGGCTGGGAATGCAAATCCCATGCCTAAACACCACATAAAGAATATTTGAAGATCATAATAATAGGAGTAGCTGAAAGAGTAAAAAAATGATATAATAATCAGTTTGAGATGGTAAAGAACTTCCTAATAAATTATAATTTACTGCAAGTGAAAAGAGATGTCCAAGGAAGTGGTGTGAATTGAGTTCCATAGCTGAGGTTATTCACTTTTTGTAGAAGACATTGAAGTGTTAGCCAAGTATCTGGTCGGGAATTAGCCAAGGTAACTTCTAAAACCAACCTCCATTGAGAAATAGCAATCTTTCTGTCTTTATTTGAAAGTAGAAATGAAATAGAAACATCCAGCCCAGCAAGCAAACACTCAAACCCCAACTAACCATATCGTACATCTTCAATTAGTCAAATAGACAACAACAACAAAAAAGTTCCCACACTTAAAATAGTCATTAATCTGTACATGTTTAGAGTCAAGCCTTACATTGTAAGGCTTTTCACCTAACTAAGTCCTAGAATGTGTTCTACTAAAAAATGTTCTTTAGGACTAATATCTGAAGTCTCAACCAGGAACTTGATACATATGGAAATTTTAAGAAAGCATTTTTTTGTCCTATAGATTTAAAATATATACCTTTGTTGTAAGTATAAAGTCAACTTAGCCTGAATATGCAAATTTCTTTAACAATTCATTATCTTGTTTTAAACTTAAATGAAGTAATCAATTAACTGATTCAGTACATCATTAATTTAATATATGTTTATTTAACTCCTGTGGTATATCAGGAATTGTAGAGTGCAGTGGGAATACAAAGAAATAACACACATTGTCTGTGTCCTGAAAGAATTTACATAATTGCTGGGGTATAAGGGAAAAAAAGAAACAATACAATATGACACAAGTAATAATGGAAATTTCATTTAAGAGTCTTTTGTTAAATAAAAAAGCAATGTGTTCGGTAAGAAGAAAATCTCTTTTAGGGCATTCAGATAGAAATTACCTCTCTGTATGCTTATGATAGATAGATAGAAATAACAGTAAAGCTTGGATCACTTATGAAATTTTGTGTGAACCAAAGTTTTCTCAATTCTTGCAGATTGTCTTTTAATGGCCAAGGGATGTTACTCCCTTACCAAGAGTTAAATATCTGTTCATTCACCTCTGTTTTCATTCTAGCACTTTCTCCAATTAGCTTCCTGGACACTACATTTGAAGCACACTGGTCCCATTTTTCACTTTGCTAAATTCTTCTTTTTCTGATGCCTATTTACATTATACAGTTTCTTTCTTCAGAATTTTCCTCTCTTCTACACATACATATCTTATTTTGCTCTTTACCTGCTGAGAACTTGAAATGTTGAAACAAGATCACTCATAACAAAAAGGTAGAATTTTTTGTTTATATATGTTGTTGTTTGCTAAAGCTGCCAGAATGCAACACATGAGAGATGGATCAGTTTTTAATAAGAGGATTTATTTAGTTATAAATTTATAGTTCTTCAGAGGAAGGGCAGTTAGGTTTCATCTGAGGTTCTCTGTTACATGGGAAGTCTCATGAAAATGTCTTCTGGCCTTCTCTCCTGCTTCTGGGTTCTCTTCTGCATCTCCAAACATCTGAACTGAGCTGCAAGTACTGAGATGAGGTATGCTGAACTGTTAAGCTGACCTCTCTCTTTTAAGCCTCTAGCTAATTAAATCAACCCTGACTCATTGTTGAAGGTATTCCCCTTAAACAACCACAAATTTAATCGAGTCATGGATGAATTTCACATACTGATTATTTAAGTCCACGGAAACAGAACAATGGGGCATTATCATCTGGCCAAGTAGACACCTAAACTTAACTACCATATTATAAATATATAAATGATATGTGGGGAAATCTGATTGACTCATACAGTTACACTTTCTTTGGCTTTATTAACTGGAGAAGAAAAGTCATTACATGGAAGGAAAAAAAAACTACAAAATAAAATAAAAGTTAGAAAGACAAAAATAAGATTTAAAATTCAGTCTTTTTTTATATATACTCTCAAATGAACTTCATTACTTGTCCTAACTAAATTGCTCAGGCATATTTTGCAACTTCCACATTTCTTTACAGAGATAAACTTGCAAAAAGTGGGGGAAAAAGATATGAAATCAATTTTTATTCAACACATACTTGCTTTTCTTCTAGGACATCTATTGTACTATTCCTTAAAATGTGTTTTGCAGGCAAGGTTAATGGTTTCAGATGTGGCTTTTCAGTATATAAATTGAGATTTTTTTTTTATCAGGTACTGGAATTAAATTTTCTTCAGGATTAAAGAACAATCACATAAGATTAATAGATTGTCATCTCACATAAACAGACAAAGAGTCTCTTTGTCTTTGAATGAGAAAAATGCAAATATTTTTATATTTTATCTTCTTCATAATGTGTCTTCAGGGAATCTTTGTCAGTTTTTTTTATTTTTTATTTTATTTTTGATTTCATTTAGAGCACCATAGACGTTGTTATAAAATAAGCATAAGCAAGCAAGCCTGTATTTTAAATGTTTCAGGAAGTGTAAAATACATTGCCAAATCCAAAGAAGATCAGAATTTTTAGGATAACTGAGGAAATGATTCCCATGAATTATCTGGATGTTGTGTCTTTACCACTTTTGCCCCTAACTTTCCTGAGTGGCTTTTGGCCCATCCTCTACTGATACCTATGCCCATATCCAGCTCCAGATTGATTTCATAAGAGCTGTGGGGTCTATGAAAGTTCTTTTTTTAAAATCAAATTCTCTTCCCAATTGCCCTGTTTCTGTTGCCTGATATTCTATTTGGGGATCTATATCATCCAAACCTTACAGTAATAAATGAGTAACAGTTATTACAGTAATAGCTGCATTAACCTTTGTGTGTGAGTCTACATCATTGCAGCCCAATCATCAGAGGGATGTTATAGTGGAATAGAAATAAGAAGCAGAGATCCAGAGGTTCATGATACTGAAAAATTGAAGGACATCTTTTGACAGCCAAAGAGGGAAACAAGAGAGAAAGGAAAGCAACACAAATAAGCTTTAACTTTTCACAGTTTTGCCAATTGCCTGTTGGGGCCATAGGAAATAACACTTAAGCATTCTACGTAAACTAGCTGTCCCCTGTATACCTTGATTGTCTCTGCATTAAATAATAAGGATATCTATATTCTATTAAGTTGAAACACCTGCTGGAGTGTTCAGTTTGATTAGAAAAAAAGAAGCTGCTCATAAATCCAATTTAACTTTTCCATTCCACTTCCTTATCTCTTTGTTGTCAGACAATAGGATAGATTTATTTTATTTTAAAAATGTATTTATTATTTATAAGAAATATTTAGCCTCCTAGACATAAAGAAAAAGTCTGAAAAGGCTATGGCCCAAACAACTGGAATTTAGATTTACCATTTATGAGATGGGGAAGATCCTGTGAAGAATGACTTGACTGTCAGGGTTTAGGGGAATCAGGAGCATGATGTTGGATAAATTAAATTTAAGATGTCAATTAGGTGTTAAAGTAGAGACAACTGAAAGAGCACTTATCCTACATAAAAATACAACTAGAAATAAATATAAATGTGTCAGGCACCGATAAATGCTATACATAGGCATAAAGGGAAAGGAAAACATGATAAAAGAAGGCTTCTCTCCTTCTTGACAACAAAGAGGAAGAGAAATGAAACAAATTTTCAGTGGTTGAGAGATTTCAAATAGAATCATGAGGTTATTCTGCAGGTTTCTTTCCTTCTTGATAAACAGGAGGTGTCTCTCCTTTTTTTGCAGGAACAGAAACCCAAACTTCAGTAGAGATCTTATTGAAGGATAGAGAGAAGACTTCTGGAAACCCAAGAAGAATTGAGCCATCAAACTTCAGAAAGGGCAGGATGGGGGTGGCCCTAGAGTCTTCAGCAACGAGTCCATGGACCTCCATTAACCTTAGTGCTTTGCCATTAATCTCTTTGACTCAGCTCAGCTCCCTCCACAAGAATGCTTCATTGGGTCCTCAGCCACTCACTGACAGCCACTAAGTGGCCCAATTCCAAAGTCTCAGGAAAGACTTATATCTTCTTCTTGGGTTAGGTTCCCTTCCTATTAAAATCAGTTAAGGCTGGGATGAGGTAGGGAAGCAAAATCTTATGGTCCTCAGAACAAGTCCTCTCAATTGCTCTGGACAAGTCCAGTTGAATCAGAAGAGGAGGTTGAGCTCCACTAACAAAGAGCAGTGGTGAATGCTGGATAATTTGCTCTCAGTAGGACCAACTGCCTCTTCTTTAGTCCCATTTCCCTGAGTCACTGACACCTTTCTGTTTCCCTATATGACCTGATAAGGGGTTGCCATTGCCTTCTGCCGGACTGCATGGACAAGTGCCATAAATGCGTGGACTTAGTGGAGATTAGTTCAGCCCAGGGGAGGTACACTTACTGGTTAGTTCAGGGGGCAGGAGAGGGACAAGATGGCAGATATATGGGAAATGAGCCTGCAGTAAATAAGGTTGTATCTACTGAAAGGGCTCTGTCAAAGGTCCCTTTCTTCCATGTGTTAGTCAAATCTATGAGCCTCAGGTCTCCTTGCTGAATTTCTCCATGGATTATGATATTGCTCATTAGTGCCTTTTGGAACCATCTCTTTTGGACTTTCAACACACTTTGTTTTCCTTTTTCTCATCCCACTTTGTATAGGGGATAGTGGTCAGAATGAGAAGTGTACAAGACCCAGCAATTCTATGTCTGGGAATTTAGCCTACAGATATGCCCACATGTAGACAAAGATTTACGTTCAAAAATATTGCCTCAGCTTTTTTTGTGGTATTTAGGGATTGAGAACAATCTAAATGCCCATCAGTTGAGCTAGGTTAATTCTGATATATTCCCAAATGGAATACTAGGTAACCTCTTAAAAGAGGGAAGCAATTCTGTATATCCTGATATGGTACAATGACCACATAAGTAGCCGGGATAATAAATAAATAAATAAACAAGCTGCAGGACAGTGTTAGAGTCATTTTTAAGCAAAAAAGAGGATATATTTTATCTTTTCTAGTATTGAATTATTTATGGGTGAAATGATTCAGTGTCTGAGAACTGCTTTAAAACAATGGGCAGGGGTTGAATAGTTAAGGGGTGGATTTTATAGCATTTTCTCTTTGGTATATGTTTGAGATTATCCTTTTTTTTTTTTTTTTTTTAAATGGGATGAAATGGTCTCAACCTTCCATTCTCATTTCCTCTCTTCAAACCCACCATTCCAGCTGTGGCTGGAACCTTAACACGCACTATATTAGTTCATGCTTCTGGCAACACGCTTCACTCCATCTGGCAATCCTCTCTGCCGTGCAAATTCTCATTCTTCTGTAAACACCCAGGTAAATTGTCACTTCCTCTGAAAAGCCTTCTGCAGGTTGCAAAGTCAGAACAGTGTTCCTTCTCTGCACTTGCTGCTCCCTGAGTAGTGTCCACATTCCTGTTATTACAAATACTCTGATGGGTCTCCCCAGAAGATAGTGAACATTTCCATAAATGAGAGAATGCCCCAACTGCTTGTCTGTTCCAACCCTAAACCCTTTGCTTGGTTTATAATTAGCATCTGAAAAATGTTTGTTAAATTGATGAGTCAGGATTAGTGAGAAAATGATTAGTTGTTTGATTTGTTGTATGTTGACTTTGAGATACCAAAGGAATATAGGAGGGAGACAGTGGATGAAGAATTAACAGTATGGAGCTTGTGCTGAGGCTATGAATAGAATAGTAAACTGGAAAACCAGACCTTGATCTCAAGGACCTTACTTTCCCTTTGATTGAGGAAAAGCATGGAAAGAGCAATAATAAAAAGGTAAAGAAATAAAGCAGATAATTATAGTGCATAGTGCCATGGAAGAAATAGACATAACAAAGTTTACTTCACTCCAATGAAGCAAGTATCTTTGTCTCTCTTATTGATGAGTGAATAAACATGTGTTCAAGTGAAGTCACTTTGTCAAAGTCCATAGCTGTGGATGCTAAGCAGGACTCAAGGCCTGCTGTTTCCTGAGCTCACGCTTTTTCTGCTGTTTCCTGAGCCCATACTTTTTCCTCAGTTCCACATTGCCTCACAACATGCAGCTCATAGTGAACATACTTATTTGGAGGTCATCTGTCTAAAGTGTCTCTCCTTCTTGACAAAAAGGGGGAAGAGAAATGCGCAAAATACATTTTCAGTGGCTGAGAGATTTCAAATAGAGTCAAGAGATCATTCTGGAGGTTAATTGTATGCATTATATAGATACCCGTTTTTAGTTTTTAGTGTATTAGAATAGCTAGATGGTAATACCTGAAACTATTGAACTGTATTCCAATAGCCTTGATTCTTGAAGATGATTGTATAACAATATAGCTTTCACAGTGTGACTGTGTTATTGTGAAAATCTTGTGACTGACACTCCCTTTATCCAATGAATGGACAGATGAGTACGAAAAAATAAAGGCAAAAAATAAATAAATAATGGGACTGGAGTCTAAGGGTATGGGATGCTTTGGTTGTTCATTTTTATATTTTGTTCTTATTCTTATTTGGGAGGTAATGAAAATGTTCAAAAATTGATTGTGGTGATGAATGTTCAACAATATGATGATACTCTGAACCACTGATTATGCACTTTGGATAATTTTATGGTATGTAAATATATCGCAATAAAATTGCACAAAAATAAAAATAAATAAATAAAAGAAGCCTCTGAAGAATTGAACTGCGAGCAAAGAACAGAATGAAGAGAGGGAATGAGCAAGGTTAATGGCAGTTGAGAGAATTCCAGGTGGAGGGAAAAGTAAGCATAAGCTTCAAAGTCAAGAAAGAAATTTCTGCATTTATATAAAGAAGTAGCAAAGTTGTTTGAGTGGAATGAGCCACCACAGTTTGTGAAGGAAAGGGAATACTGGGAAGAAGTGAAGATTGTAGTCCCTGGAAATGGTTGGGACAGAAGCAAATTAGAAAGAATGGTGTGAAATTTAGTGTTAAATTGTGAGTGTGCTAATTTTGAGAGGTTGTGCAGTGTTTTCATTTGTTAAACTGCCAGAATGCAATATACCATAAATAGAATAGCTTTTAAAAAGGAGAATTTAATGGGTTACAAGTCTCCAGTACTAGTGCCAATAAAATGTCCAAACTAAGGTACCAACAAGAGGTTACCTTCACTCAAAAAAGGCTGAGGCCATCCAGAACACCTGTCGGTGGGGAAGTCACCTGGCTGGCATTTGCTGGTCCCTTACTCCTGGGCTCTATTGCTTTCAGCCTCTGTATCCTGTAGGGGTGCCTCACTTGGCATCTGTGGCCTTAATTTAGCTCCTCTGGGCACAACTCTGGGTTCTGGCTTGCTTAGCATCTCATGGGAAGGCACATTACAATGTTTACCAGGCCTTGCATCTCCAAACGTCTGGGTCTGGTGTTGACTATGACATCTCTGAAGCAACTGTTCTCCAAGCTTCTGCATCAATTCTGAAATTTCTCCAAAAAATGTTCCTTCTTTTAATGGGTTCTAGTAAACTAATCAAGACCCACCATAAAAGGGTGGAGTCACATCTCCATCTGCTCAAAAGGTCACACCCACAACTGGGTGTGCTGCATCTCTGTGGAGATAGTCTAATCAAAAGTTTTTACCCTGCAATATTGAATCAAGAGTAAAAGAAATGGCTGCCCCCATACGATAAGATCAGAATTAAAACATGGCTTTTCTGCGGTACATAATAGTTTCAACCTGCACATGTCGGGATGTGAAACAGGCAGTTGGATATATGAGTCTGGATTGAAGAAGAGACTGAGAAACCAAGTAATCAAATGGACAATGGCTAGAACATATATGAAAATCAAACTCTGACCCCACAACCTCTGAAGAAACCAGCCCAGAAAATCAAATCCTAGTCTGTTCACCAGCCCCCTCTAGGAATCAAAGAACATCTTTGGAAGCAATAATCCCAGGATGGTCAGGGTTTGTCAGTTGCAGCCAGCTTCCTTTTTCTTCCATATACAACTCACCACCACTCAGAGAAAACCAAATCTGCTCCCTAACCAAGCACGTAAGATATCCCATTTCTAGTTAAAGCACCACTGGGTTTTCCATACTGACAACATCCGGTCACAGCATATCTAAGCCTTCCTGTACTTTGTACTTGAATCATTGCCAAATGCAAATGGCTGACTCCTGTCTTATAACAAGCTATGAAAAATCAGGCTCTGTTTGTTCTCATTTGGGTGGTCTTCACTTATTTCCCTGTTTTCCTGGAGGTTCCACTGAGGTGCAGTCTGCAATGCACCCATGCCTTGTTGCTTGTGGCTTGTCAATGGGTGCCCTCTTGATAAGTCAGCACCAGATATGAACATTTTACCTTGAGTTCCTTTATAATTTTTTCTCAGCTTGATACTCTGGTTTTAATATTGGTTCGCATTTATTCGGAACCTTGTATATTAATTTAACTGAGGACTGAGTATAGATGGAGGAGAGAAGGTCAAATACCGAATGTTCAGGTATTTCAAAATTTCTGTTAGGGAGATGGAAAGCTAGCAAATGGATTGAGGTAGGGAAATCAATGAAGGGGGAGTAAGCTATTGGATTTAGCCATGTGCAGGTAATTGATTATCTAAATAAGATCAGTTAATGAAATGATGATGGAAAATAAAAACCATGGATTCAGCGTTGGAAAATGAATCACATCCAACACAAAAGACATGTTCTGGTACTAAACCCTGGTCCTACAGGTGTGAATCCATTTATAAATAAGACCTTTGAAGATGTTAATATTAGTTAATAGGGCTCAAAATTTAAGCAAACTTAAGTACTAAGGGTAGGCCTTATACCAATATGGCCGAAGTCCTTATAAGCAAAGGAAAAGCAGATGCAAGAGAAGGCCACAAGGGTAAGCCAGAAGTCAGGTGGAACCCTTAAGGGGCAAGAAAGGGCAGCACCATGAAGTGGGAGAACTAAGGAACCCCAAGGATTGCCATCCTCAAGAATGCTGCCAACTCTGGGAGGAAACAATCCTTCCAGCCTCCAAAGCAGTTTGAAAATAAATCCCCTCTGCTTATGTGAACCCATCATGTGGTATTTGTCCCAGCAGACAAGGTAACTAAAGCAGCCAGTGATTTTAGAACATCGTTTTGAGATGTTTTGCATAAAAAGGGATATAGAAATAAATGTGTTCAATAGATAAAGGAGATGGTGAAGAAAAGTCAGGATTATTATAATTAATATTTTGAGGCAATCTATTTTAGCATGTTTCAATACTGCAATAGTGAGAGGAAAATGATGCAGGTGACGTTAGAGTAAAGTAATCAAGTAAATGGTAAGGGAAAAGATGCAGGATATAAACAGACATTTGGTCTTAGAAAACCACATCAGTCACATATTAGAGTAGGTGAGAAAGAAAAGATGCCAAGCCGTTAGGATATGTAGTTATGTGATGACACCAAAATTCTGTTCTTGTATCTATATAACTATTATTAAACTTGTGAAAATTACTGTTAGTGTGAAAGGAGACCTTTGAAGAGGGGATAAGATGCTATCCTGAATTATTTAGATTCTGAATTCAGAGACTTCTTAGTTCAAAATGAGAATTTTGGTATATCACAGGCTTCATATCACAGGCTTCAAACCAGAAAGTTAATTTTGCTTTATGCTTCAAATTTTTCATTTATAACTGAGTCTAATAACACTGAACAGGTAAGTAAATTCTTAGTATAGTACCTAGAACATATATAGTGTTCAAGAATACATAAGCAAACAACAACAAAAATGGCACAATTCAATCAAACTCTTGGGCTATAGGGGGAAGAATTTAGGATTCAAATCACAGACAAATGAACTGGATTCTCAGTCTTGTCATTTACTCACCTGTGTGCCATAATGAGTCTTATTTTCTTAAGGAAGCAATCTGACACATTAAGATAGCGCTGGCCTAATGCCAACATCTGCTGCTAATTAGATCTGTGGATTTGGGTCTTTACTCCAATAATGTTGTATTTGAAGTAATCACAAGAGGTTTTATTCCCAGCATTATTATTTACTGATTCAAACATTGCCAAAGTAGAGATATAACAGGACAGAATGTTTGCATATAAATGATTCCTATTAATAAAGTACGTAGTATAATACCAGGAGCATATGCTTTATTTCCAGATTAATAGCGATCAGTCATGTTGCTGGAACTGTCAGCAAATCTGTTTGTTCACAGGTGTCAATTCGCTTGCTCTGAGGTAGGTAAGGGGAAGGAAAGAGGGCATGCCAGGATGGATAGACAGAGTGGAAGAGGTCTGTAGGAGTAGTTATAGGAGTAGTTACTGTGACATCCTTGCTCACATTTCTGGCCTCAGAGCTCACCAAAGTGTTCTACTCATAGTAGACATGTAATAACATTTTGAATATTATCTATAGAGCAGTTTCAGAGACTCAGTAAGACAGAAAGACTGCAGCAAGGGTAAATATCATGTCTTTTTTCTAAGGATATGGTCAGTTTCATCAGGAATTCAAAATAACAGAAAAAAGTATAAGAGAATTCAGATGCAATTTGTTTCACACTACATTGATTTCTTTATATTTTGGAGGCATTCTCCATATTTCTGATCTTCAATTAAACTTTCTTATACAGTTCTGAAGCGACCATTGTGCTCCAGTTGTCCTCTAAATATGATTGAGTAAGAGTCACTTGGAGTGATCCATCATGTTTTAACATTTTACTGTAGTTTATTTTCATCGTTGTCAAAGTTCTTTGCACTTCATATGATCCATATATGGCTGTATAGTCCATTCAGATTTAAATAAGTCCTGCCAGAACCCAAATCATTAACTGTTGCCCCATAAACCCTTTGAATGGGCATATGTAAGAAGACAACATTGAGGAGTAGAAGAGAAAATTATAATGGCTGGAACAAAATAGTAGAAAATTGCCATCGCATATGAATCTAATGTAAAAAAGGAGATACTGAAAAAAATGCCTAGTTACGATAGCAACAAGGATGGATTTTTTCCCACTATTTATAGATAGTTTGTATTAGCGTGTGCTTGTTACAGTTCTATTTTTATCTTTTCAAATTAATTGCATTTTACAACTAAAGATTTTTCTCTTCCCTCCTTTACATTATGCAGGAGAAAATGAAACTAATTTTTAAAGTTAGAATTAAATGAACCTTTGAATTATATATATATATTTAGAAATTATATATATAAAATTATAAATATATAAGAAATTATATATATAAAGAAAAACAAATGATGATTCGGATATTCAATTTTCATTCCAAACCTTAGTCAATGCTGTTCGTCAATTTATCTTCCTTTTTATTCCAGCCACAGACATATTCACACCACATATGTGCCTATACTCCATCCCACAGCTCTCTCACTATTAAATTCTAATAACTCATTTCCAATGATAGGAAGACCTGTAAGTTCAAGTTTACAAGTGCGCTATGAGAACAAGGCAGGTAAAAGGCAACATTCTGGCACCAAGCTGGAAAAACTCTGGATACTTTAGTGGTGGAATCCTGAATACAGTGAGACCATACAGTGAAACCTCAAGACTGGGAGGTCTTAGTTTGAACCAATGTCTAACACTTACAGCTCGTTGCTTGTAAGTTTGTTTCCTCAACTGCAAAATTAGATTAATAACCATATTGACCTCAAAATGTTGTAGAGTGGACTAAATGAGATAATGCACCTAAATCTCTGAGTGCCATGTGAGACAAGCTGTCAGCATTGAAGAGATGTTGTTGACATTCTTAGATAGAAAAGTCATGGGCCAAATTAGTAACTTAATTCTAGATTATTAATTCTAATTTACAGTGAGCATTTCTTACATTGCTATAGCAAATTGAAGAAATAAAATAAGCAAAAATTTGAAAATGAGAAAATGTTAGCTGTTAGTAAAGTAGCAAAATTAAACTTAGTCCTTCCTAAACTTCTTGGGAAGGGAAGGCAAATAAATACCTAAATGGCAATGTAAAAATGCCCCCATCAAACTCGAGCAGTCCTAAGGAAGCAGAGACAAGTGGGTTGCTAATGTAGTTTGGAGAGAAAGGTCTCACCAAAATTCACATTTAACTGCATGGTGAAAATGAGATAGGATCTGCTAGTTGAAGAGAGTGGAAAGGGCATTCCCCAGTTCTACCAACTGTTATAATTGGTTATAAATCACAGGTTGTAGTTACTTTGTAATATTTCAAGCACAGGGTGAAATTTCTCCCCCAAGGGGAAGAAAATAACCTAACACAAAAATAACTAAACTGTATGACAAGGAAAATAATGACATATGCATTAAGAGAAACAAATTATTCCAGGAGTCCAAAAGAGAAATACTTTACTTTTGATTGGAAGGAATCTGACATCTGAGCTGGACATTTAAGAATGTGTATGATTTTCTATCAGCAGAAATAGTGTCATGAAGGGCTAGTTTGGGATGGAATAAAAGTGAGAAATCACTGAGCAAGTTCATTGTCCTAAATTGCTTTATATTCTACTTGAAGATGTGACAAGTGTTTAGTTATGAATTTGTGTAAGGAATATGGATATAAACAAAGCCTTACCCTACATTAAGTACTCAAATAAAATGGGCTTTAAAATATCTATAATGCAAGTATTACAATATTCCTACTTTTTTCCATACTTATAATTATCTTTACAAAGTGGTTAGATTTGGAAGGATAGTTCAATAAGAGATATCTTCCTAGGTCACTAAATACACTTTTTAACTTTCACAAATGCATTTTTATATCATTTAGGGGAAATTAGACATTGTTGTGCCACAAGAGATTAACATATAGGATTTTATTTTGAGCAATAATAATGCGCCACTTATATACAATCCAGACAAGTTGAGGTTTTCTCTTTCCTGCTTTGCAAGTCACCTAAATTCCAAACCAAAACTAAGCTGCATAGATAAAAAAAAAAAAAAGACTTGAAATAAAATGTAACAATTCTGTATTAGAGGTTTGCTGTCTCAAGTTCATTGTTTGGATTTATAATCAATTAAATCTTTGAGTTTTTTAGATAAAGAATCCAAGTAGTTTGGTGGAGTTTCCAGTGGATTAGCCTGTAAAATATGTGCTGCATGAACTTGTGTGAATCACTTAAAGTATTGTTCTGTAGTCTGAAAATATTATAAAAACAGAATTTAGAATGAGTACTCCATATTTTAGAAGTATATATTCTGGGATATTTTTGCAAAGCTTGTTCTTTTACTGTAGTTTACCATACTTAACCATTAAATTCAAATCCTTAAGTACAACCTAGGACAGTAAGTCATTTAAGATCAGAAAAGATTTTCTAATCATTTAAAAAGAATATGCTCTGAAAACCAATCTCACGAGATTGTGAATTTTACTGGATAAGACAGAAGCTATGGGTAGGCCTTCACTTAAGAAAATATTTGGATAAAATGCAAATGTCATCCCAAGCATATTCCTATGTTTAAAAACAGTTCTCATTCTAGATAAAGAAAAAAGAGAGAAAGATAAGACTACACGTGGAAAGGCTTCTATTCTAAAGACTATATAGGAGACGTGCCATTAATTAGACCACTGTGTCACATTCAAAGCAGTCTAGGGATTTTTGCTAACTAATCTTTGAACTGAGACTAATAGTGGAAATTTCCAACCTCAAAGGCCTTTTTTTCTCAAAATATGAATGAATCGATTCAAGCTGTATTTTTGCGAAAACATCCTACCGTTGTAATTATAGAATTAATAGACACAAATCTCTATTTGTGAAGACATCTTATGCATGCACTTCAAGTCATTCAATTTTGTTTGTAAAAGAACAGACCAGGAATTTTCATAACCTGTGAGGCAACGTGACTCAGGGGAAATGACTGGAGTTAAATTGCTCTTTTCTCTATCAGTAAGAAAGGAGAACAAGGTAGATATGGCTGAGGTGAGTGCTTTCTGCCAGCGATGGGGTTGAGAGAATCTAATTCTAAAACATGCAAAATTTTTGTACTCATGAGGTGATGATATGACCTATTGAGACAATCTGCCAACTACAATACATTATTATTTCAGCATCCTGCAGGGCAGAAAGTCCTAACCAATTTTACATGTGAAACCTTATTGCCTAAAGCATTATGTTGAGACTCTTTATCCTGGAATTACCATCTCCCTATGAACTCACTGAATCTTACTGTCCATACTTATTTTGTTAGATTAAAGATGGTTGCAAATTCTTTTCTACATCTACCGTTGTGAGGAGGGGTCTGATTTGTCTCCTCTTGAGTAGCAGCTGGTCTTAATAATTTTCTAGACCACTAGATTGTGGCAGAAATGATGCCCTGAAACTTCCAAGGGCAGATCCTAAGAAATCTTACACTTTCCCTCCAGGCCACATGGAATGCTTTCCTCTGAGTGAAGCCATCCTTCAGAAAAGTTCAACTATCCTGAAGGCCTCAGGCTCTGAGAAAGCCCAGGAGCCAGATATGTGATGGAAAAAGCCATTTTGAGCATTTCTTATCCAACAGATACAAAATGGAGAAAAGAAGGACCCTGTCCACAGATCTGGGTTCCCAGGATCTGTTCTCCGTGGAACTACCTAGCCACCTCCACCCATGCAGAATGTACAGCAGAGGTCCAGCCATCCTGAAGCAGGATCAAACTACCCTAATGTGGCCTGCATGCATTCCTGACCCTCCCAGTTGTGGTTATAACAAAAGGGGTGTGGTTTTAGGCCACTAAGTTTTGAGAGTGGCTGTAAAATAGATAAGCAGGGCACTTATCTTCACTAGCTTATTTCTTAAATATCCCACAAAAAGGAATATTTCCTTATCTCACTGTTCATTCCAATTATCTCACAATTTTCCAGCTGTGACTTTTTATTTTACATGCACGTCACCATCACCTCTTCTTCTTCGGTGAATTGGGCTTCCCAATATAACATTTAGTGTTAAAGACCTCTAAAATATTTATAGAAAATGGAGACAATGTTACCATGAGCAAAAGATCGCAATTTCTTTTCATTTCAAGCTATTGTCAAAGGAAACAAGTCGTTGGACAATGTTAAACAGGAAAGAGAGACTTTATTCAGAGGATGGCTATATAGCAGAGGAGAGAGAGTAGAATTCAACTCCCTAGAAAACAAAGGACAACCAGCTTTTTAAGGGCTGGGAATGAGTTAGAAGAAAAGGACTGGAAGATAGTAAGGGAGGTTTGATTAGAATGGGTGAGAGATGTACTACAAATTGCACACAGAACAGTTTGGTTCTACACAGAAGAGTAAGGTTTTGATTAATACCATTTGATTGGGAATGTTCTCATTTGCCTTATTAGGCCACCTGGAGTCCTTAATGGCAGGGGCAGAGGGAAAGTAAGGAACTACTGATTTTATTACCAAGCAAGGACTCGCTGACTAATGAGCAAGGAGGTTAATACAATGACATCAGGATTTTGAGAAAAGATAGAGTCTTATTGTGAGGTCTATTGGCAAAGAGAGAGGAGATGAGGCTCAAATCTGTCTTCCAGATCTGAGAGATAAGGGAAATTTTATGGGAATGGGAGATGAGAGGTGAGGATGGAAAGTAGGAGGTTTGACTTGGGATAACCCAATTGTTTAATTGTAGAGCTGTCCCTGTGTGGTAGAGTGGATTTTCGGCTCTATCTTCCTTGTGGAAGGACCTCTTGTATTTGATTTGCTTCCAATATCTCCTTGTCCTCCTAATCTTGGTTCCAAGGGAGGTGACCTTTCTCCTGGTGTCCCAGTTAAAAGAACAAGATTCAGTGCTTCTGCACGTACTCACATAATGTGACCTGCGGTTAAACGTGGCTGCCTGTAAAGCAAGCTCAGGAGAGAAGATGTCGGGAACAGAAGAAATCCTCAGAACCCGGTTTTGGCCTGTCCATGGTTTCAATTTAGGTGCCTCTCAGGCGCCTGCTGGCATGAGAAGGAAAAGGGAGAAGGAGGTCAGGGTGAGACTGGTAGTTACAATAGTTAGGGTTCGAAGTTGTCCTTTTGTCCTTGTTTTCTGCAGTCTGAGTTGTTTTTCTCTGCAGTCCCACAGCTGCAAGATTAGTTTCGAGGTGGTCAGGACCGGGAAGGGAGGGGCAGAGGCTGAGGAGTAAGGCTGATGGCTTGATCAAGAGAAAAAGAACTGTCTTAGTCCATGATAGAAAGTCTCAAAATCCAATAAACATTTTTGTCCACAGTCCATTAATATGTTTAATTTTCAAGCAGTTTCTTAATCTTCTTAATCACATTAATTTTTTTTAAGAATTTAATTCCTCTTGTCTTATCTTGAATTTCTATTAGCTACTTTCATGTAGATGATTTCACTATATTATTTTCCTCTCCATGTTTGCTTACAAACATTTGCTTACTGAAGCATTTATGAGAAGACTGCTCTGAGCATAATGAAACAATTGCACAGCCATGACAAAAAAAAAAACAATTCATCATTTTGTTTCTGACGACCATACATGTTTTTTCATGTGGAATCGTTCTATGTAGTAACTACTGGAAAACATACATTTGAAAGAAAGTGAGTGAGAAAAGTTTAATTAATGAGCATCCAAACTCTGAGTTACTTTGTCAACTGAAAATTTGCCCTTGTTTACTTGAATTGGCAATTCTATTTTCCTTTAAAAGAGTGTTTTATAGACTGGAAGTTTGATGTAAATGCATGTATCAACTATCAGAATGACAAAGTCAGTTTTACAATCAAGTAAGTACAATCGGCTTAAAGAAGCTTTAAATAATATTTTAGAATAAAATGCCAAGGAAGATTCAAATTGAAAACAAAACCTCAGCAGTTAAGTGTAGCAAGCTTGCCATCTACTGATCAATAGGACATCATTGTTTTATGTATAGGAAATTCTCAGTGCTTGATGTGGATGCATCTAATATTGTGATATTAATATTTTAAAGCAAAACCATTTAATAAGTAACTCCCTGGTAGAAAGCCCAATGCTAAGCCCTGGGGAAGATATAATGGAATGTGGGACTACACTAGTCTCCAAAATAATTACAGCTTGAATTAGATATAAGATGCATGCACAAGCCTTTTAAGAAAAGGTAGATTGTATCATGTATCAAAAAAAAGAGATATAAACAATTTTGTCATTTTGTTCTCCAATGTTCAGTGTCAGAGTTGCCTGCTCACCCCAAATCTTGCATACTTTATTTCTACCATAACTTCCTACTGTTAAGCTTACATGACATTTCAAACCCTGCATTCCATAGTCCCTTGATTCGAACAACTATAAGTGATATTTTAGGTAATTGTTTAGTATTATTCCTTTAGAAGAGGTTAAAAAAAAGATGCTAAGCTTAAGTCATGACAAAAGAGAAGTACAAACAAAATGCCAATATTAGTCAAAGAATAACACTGCTGATTTGACTAAAAATTACAGTTATATATGGCTGCAAACTATGATGCGAGCACAGCCTGAGCCTGTGCTCCTGCTGCGTGGGGCCCAGTATGTAACCAGAGAGCACTATTAATCATTTCAGTAAATGCATGAAAATAGTCCAGGCAATATCCCTACTTCTGAGTATACATACTGATTTTAGTAAAAGTTCAAATGAATGCAAATCAGATGGTTACTAATAAAGTGCAATTTCTTACTGCTTAATTAAACAAATGCTTGACATTTATTCATTTAATAGCTGTTTCTCACATATTGTCATATTTAATTCTCATAACTAGACTGCCAGGTATTATGAATCCATTTCATATCTGAAAAAATTGAATCTGTGAAAATTAAAATAACTGTCCAAGATCAGGAGAAACCAAACCCATACCTTGTGGTTTTTAATCAGCCCACTGCTTTTGAATAACACAGACTTGTGTGACTGCATATAGCTCTGTATGCTATAGAAGAATATGCAAAAAACAAATAAAAAAACAAAAACATGTTACTAGTGAAATCCCAAGAGGTGGCTACTAGAAAAATTATGCAAACATGCAGCATTCGAAGACACCTTTCTGAAATCAACTTCTAAACAATGTAGCTGCTTTCATATGCTAAATATGAAAATTGAAATAATATTGCACCTAATAATTTGGACATATCAGAATACTGGAATGGAAAAATGAGACATAAACTTGGTACAAGCTCTGCCAGTAAGGAGCTGGTATGATAGTTGGAAATCAACTACCTTTTTTGTGCCCCCATTTTCTTAAACGAAAAATATAGAGCTTGATTTGATGATATCCATTTGTTTAGAAATAAAGGCTACCAATGAAATGCACATTTCTTTTTTTTTTGCATGGGCAAGCACCAGGTATCGAACATGGGTCTCTGGCATGAGAACTCTGCCTGCTGAGCCACTGTGGCCCGCCTAATATACATTTCCTTTTAAAGATTTAGTCATCATGTTTTAAAAAGTTTATAATTTTAAATGTTTCAATTTTCCTTTCATCGTGAAGAAAAAATTAAAAAAACATTATAAAAATGTGGATTCCATAAATACTTTGTTTCCTTTTCTATTTATTAAATAACTACATATTTACATATTGTAGCCAAACTCCACCAACTCTAGAAAAAGTTCAATAAGAGGCAACGCATTATTAATCTGATGGTTTTGACTTTCTATTCCCACTTTAATAATTAATTTACTGAATGAATAAATGTTAGAAGACACTAGCCCTCCCTGGGACCTCTTAGCATATTAAAAAAATGATGTACTCTGCTTTTCCGATTTACTTTAGAAATTTGTTATATCTTTAAGCACACTGTGTCCTTTATAGTTCCCAGAATGGAAGGCATTAGTAAACCAAAAACATAAATATATTTCCAGGGTAAATTATTGGATTTACTAAAATCCCTTACTATGTAAACATGAAAACCCCTCAGGATGGAATAAAGAAGTGTGCTTTGGTTGAGTCAGTGAATCTTAATTCCATTTCTAGAATGATGAATAAGGACTTTTCTGACCTTCCAAAAATCATTACTTCTTGCTTCCCCCACACTCTCGTAATCCCTTTGATCTAGTGGTCTAATGATGATATTATTTTGTGAAACTTCATTTCAAGTACCTACAAATAATAGGTAGCAGGAGCTTGCTCCATATACGTGTAAATTCTCTCTCAGTTCAGTAAATCAAAGCCATAGATAAAGACATTTATCCACATGAAGACATTTATCAGCATAGATGAACTGCTCTCTGTTTAAAAGTCAAATATTGTAAACCATTGAACACCAGTCCCTCTCCACTCTACCCTTCATTACATCTTCTAATGTAATTAGGTCCAAGCACATTGCATCCTGAGGAGAAATCACCAGACCAATGTCTGAGTCAAATGGAGAAAATTGCCCTAATGAAACTCTCGGAGAATACTCTGTGATGTTTCCTGAAAGTTGTTTTCCATCCATACCAAGTCGCCATTTGAATGTACTTCTTCTGCCTCTCCTATTCAGGTATACTCCAACAAATTTCCTCATAACCTTTTCCAATACCCCTTTGGATACCCCTGTTTGGATACCCCTTTGTGAGATACCTGATAACATTTTCTGTCCACTGTGTATTGATTTTATTCTTCTTAATATTAATTTCTAGTATATCTGTATGTCTTTACAGCTTCTGGATTTATGCCCTTTTTTGATTGTATTTCCTGTAAATGTCCTCTACTCTATCTCTGTATCCTGTATTTTTTTTTTTTTTTACTTTTTCAATGGTCTCTTCTGATGAATAGAAGTTCTTAATTTCAATGCTGTTCAACAGTATTTTCCTTTATGATCAAGTACAGCATAATGACTAATAATTAAAACTGAAAGGATCTGCTGCCTGATATTGAGACTTTCAGATAAGACCATGAATTGATAGTGTCTTAGGCCAGCTATACTGATTTCTTTCCAAAGTCCTGGCAGAGGAAGAAAGTGGTGGTGGATAATCCAGCCTGGAGAGTTGGCTGGTGTCTTGTGGTGGTGAGAAGGCATGGAGAATGCCACAGAGGCTGGAACTAAGTGGAACTGGGAGTGAAGCCAGAGGGGTAAACATGGTGTCAAGCCCAACAGTCAGCCTTGGGCAGAGCAACGTCTTCTGAGATGCAGAAATATGAATATGAACCCCCAGTCTGCAATTTAATATTATTGTGAATTAGATATTTAATAAACTTGCTTTAGCTTCCATTCCTTTTTTTTTTTTGAAAATATAAGTGATGAAAATAAATGAAATTATTTTGGTTATCTTATTACATTTTCCTACACATGATAACCATCGTGCCCAGAGTAGATGCATTAGAAATGTGCAAAGATCAAATGGATGATGGAAATAAGAAGATTATGAAGGAAGAATGTGAAGGAACAAAGTGAAAATTGAAATTATGTTGACCGATCATTGACATATCCCTTAAAGTAAAAAACCACTTCATTGAACCCTTAAATCATGACAATAACATTGCTATAATTTAAGTCATAAAAACAAATCCTCACAGCAGTCCTTATGAAGATAACAGGACTATTAACCCCATTTTACACATGGGAAAACTGAAATGAGCGGGGATGTACGTTTTCCTCAAATATAGGGCAGGGGCCTGGTTTTGCTGGATTGAAATTCTACACTTCTCCTAATATTTAATTTAAAAAAAAAAGACAGAAAAAGTGAAATTACCCTATTTGACTCATTTTCATTTGAGACATAAAGATTGATGTAATCTTCCTGAATTTCATTTTTTTAATGCAAAGGTAAGTCCTGAAACAAAACAAAAACAACATTTTTCAGTTATTATCAATGTTAGAAGTACTAATGCAAGTATAGAGAGGAGGTTTTCAGAGAGTTTGAAGAGCAGCTTTCCACTTACAATTCAGTCCAGGATTGCTCCTCAGCTCTAAAATACCATGGACAATCCCTCATCAGAGACTGTAATTCTTCCAGTCAGAGCATCACATGGATGACATCAATTCCTCCTACAATCCTTACTAAAGACATACTATTTATTGAACATTTTGCCAGCTAACTGGTAATGGCAAACAAAAAATACATTCTGATATTAATTTTTTATGCAGTATAAACTTTGAAGCACTAAACCTGCCAGACAAAGCTCACCTCTCTGTCTGCAGCCTCCCTCTTAATGTGCTTCTTGCTCTCACCAAGTTTCACTGACTTTTCAACCTTCATATCTTTGCTCAGATTTCTTCTGTAGGACCTCTACTCTTCCAATGAACATCTCCATCAAAGTTTAACCCCTGTCTTTAATTTCCTGGAATTTCAGCAATTTCTGTAACCACTCCACCCCTGGCAATAAGGTTTGGCTCTCTCCTGAACTATTATGTATCATGGTGAGTCTGGTTGTCTTCTCTGGAAGCAGGCAGTAAGACAGAGTGTGTGGTGACTGATATTTATTAGGTGCCATCACCTATGAAAAGAAAGGGATGGAAGCAGGAATCGGTAGAGGGAGAGTTTGAATAGCAAACAGACACTACAGAGACTTTATCCCCCAGTGGGGTACCTTGGAGTTCACAGTGCTTGTTAGAATTGTGCCATGTGGGGTCCAGCTTGACAATGAGGGATCCAGACTAAAACCCTCATCTCATCACCAACTTTCTCAGACTGTATCTGGTGCAGAATGTTACAGATGGATTCTCTGGAAACAATGAGATGAAGTCTGGGGTGCAAACAGGAATATCTTGTGAAATAAAAGGAGAGGAAGCAGGACTGGGCAGAGGCAGATATTGGACACTGGCCTAAAATATCCTGGAGCTCTAGAGAAAATATTGCCCATCAAAATTTCCCAAAGCAGACCAAAATGGTAGGCAGCTTTGATCAGTCACCAGATGCAGGCTGCTCTGGGAGTGGTGTGACTTCGAAGAAAGTGACTCTCCAAAACAGAGGCCTATCTCAAAGTAACAGTCCACTGCATATTTGCATGTTTGTTTCTGAGTTGAAATTAGATAGCAGCAATATCTAATACATCTTTTTATCGCAAGACAACTTAGCACAATGACTTACATATAATAACGTTTAATAAGAGCTAAGTCTTGTTATGTACTTACCACATGTGAGTCCTTATATCCATGATCTCATTTAATCTACACATGATCCTAATTTTTCAGCGGTATTATCCCCCAATTTTACAAATACCCATAATCTCATTTAATCCACACATGATCCTAATTTTTCAGTGGTATTATCCCTAAAACTTCCAGTGATTAGGTCACAAAGTTAACGAACAGCAGAGCAGGTTTTCAGTTGAAATCTGGCTGTCTTCAAAGAATTTACCCTTAATTGCTACATTGTTGTACCTCTTTTAAACATAAGAACTCATCATATTTTCATTGTATAAATGAATGGAATATAAGAAAGATGTTATTTCATTAAAAATTTTTAGTGATATGAAACCAGCGTAAAATTATTCATTTAAAAATTTTTCATTCTAGTGATTCTGTTGAATATTTTCCCAAATCCTCACATATAGCTTTCTTAAGGTATCATCATTTTGAGCAATTAACCATTGAAAGTATAAGTGCCTATATATATGATGTCTGGAAACATGGATATATGAAATATTTTCTATATGCAAATCTTTTAATTATGACTACACAGTTACCAATAATTCAAAAGCTGAAAGATTTTTCAGTTTGAATTATGTCAAACAGCTCAAGTTACATAAAGAAAAATTGCCACATCTGTCTATGTAACTCCAAGCAATAACATATGTTTGCATTATATAGGCTGAAAATATGTGAAAGAAGACAGCAGGTATTTCCCATACTAATCATTTACTCTGGCAAGACATTCATGACTCAACTTCCTTAGAGAAATTATTAAACAAATTCAGAATTTTGGGAATAAACTGGGGCCTTAGTCCTGTGGCATTTCCCATAGTCTACATTTGATAGATTGCAAGACATCTCATTAATGTCATCAAATATTCTTCTCCAACTCTATTATTTCCTTAAAAATTCTAGCGAGGTCTAGAAAATTGATTAGATTCTTAAATTTATTATTTTGGCAAGAATACTACATAGGTGATGTTCTGTACCCCGACCAAGAGCCAAATAAATCTAGTTGTTCTTTATTTTGACTTTTTCAGACACTTATTATCATTCCCTAGATCTTTTGTTTCAATAAGGGCTATAAATAATAGTACTCAAATTTATCATTCCTTTTTTCTGTATTAGCTTGATATTTCTATAGAGAAACTCCTTTCCATCATTTGGATAAACAAAGATTTCAGTTATATAGAAAAATGATAAATGTTTGATTTTCACTTCATTTAATACTTCCAAAAATAATGAATAAGGATCTCATGTTCTCCAAAGGCAATCAGTGGGTGTGGTTTGGATTTTCTTTTTTTTTTACTTTACTTTTTGAGTACTATTCTGTTCTTATAATTGAAGCGTTTGTAATGTATTTCAATTCTTTTCTGTTATCTTTACTGATGCTCAAATTGTCCTGTGGCTGCTCAGAGTTGCAAAACGTATCTTCTGAATCCTTTGGCAAGACCTTGGTATTACTGATAGTTTCTCTACTTTCTGATAAGATTTCCAGGCTCACCTTTTGTATTTCATTCACCACATCTGGATCAGCTGCTTATCATTTTATATACCAGGATATTTAATGAATAATAAAATTACATCATAACATTTTTTTCCAGTATTAAATTTACTAGTATCTATTTGCTGACAATAAAACAAAGTGTTACATTCAAATACCCAGGTGATTTTAACCAAGTAATGTACCCAAAATAAATACATACCTAATCTCTTTTCTCACCTCATTATTTCATTCACCTGCTTGCTACAAGATTAAACAAGAAGCCCATGTATGAAGTGAGAGAGTTGAATCGAGGTATAAATTTGTAATAAAAAATCAAAGTTTAAAGTTTGATAGATTACAACGGAGTCAGTATAAAAAGATCATGTTGACAATATAGCCATCATGAAACAAAAGGGATGAAAACTATAATGGTCTTTGAAATTGGAAAAATGATGTAACCTGTGGGTTAAAAAGAAATTCACAATGGAAATTACAAATGCTAAGTAAAGAGCAAATGAAGTGTTATATGCAAAATTGATTGTGTTGCAGTGGAAGCATTACTTGGAGGTAATATATAGCCATTCACATTTTGATCAGAGAAGCAAGCACAAAAGATACAATATGAAATACCTAAATACTAAAGTAATGTGTATAAAACTGAGTAAATCTAAAGAAAATAGAAGACATAGAATGAAGATAAGAATATAAATTTAATATCACCAAAAAGATGAAATGAGATGATATATTTGAGAAAACAAAAAAATCTTCTTTATGAAGAGATGAATAAAACTTGCAAACATCTAATAAATACAATTTAGAAGAATAAAGGGAGAAAACTCAATTAAACAATACTTAAACTTAAATTTAAAAAGTTATGTCACTTTTTCCCCAACTATTTACTAAACACCAGACTTTATTTAAATTTCAGAAGTTTTTTCCAGAGCCCAATCTAGCACATTACATTTAGTCATTGTGTCTTCCTAATGCCCTCTGGTGCGTGACAGCTTTTTAGTCATTCATTGTCATGACTTTGAGAGTTTGAGGAGAATTAAGTAATTGCAGAACACCCCTAAATTTGAATCTCTTTGATGTTCTTCTCATGCTTAGATTGGAAATATGTTTTCTTAGGAAATAATACCACAGAGCTGCTGTGCCCCTATAATAGCTTCAAATGAAGGGGTGCATGGTGATTTTCACATCGATCATTTGGACAAGATAGAATTTTTCATTATCTGCACAGAAAAGTTACTCTTTTATCCACCTTTTCATCCTATACTTCCTGGAAGGAAGTCATTATGCCCAACCCACACTTAGAGCTTAGGGAGTTATGCTCCATGTTCTGGAGGACAGAGTGTCTATATGTATTATTTGGAATTCTTCTGCATTGGAGATTTGCTTCTTCTCCCCATTTTTACATTTACTGAATCATTTATTTATATCAATATGATTCACAAATAATTATTTTATATTTTGGGATTATAATCCAATATTACTTTATTTTGTTGTTCAAAATGCTCCATTAGTGGCCATTGGGAGCCCTTCCAGGTGGTTGCTGTATCCCTGTTTTTTTTTTTCACATGGGTAGGTTCCAGGAAATGAACCTGGGTCTCTGGCTTGGCTGGTGAGAATTCTGCCACTGAACCAACCACCATTGCACTGCCCTTGTTTTATGAGTGCTTCCCTACTACAAATTCATCTTGTATTATCCTCCCATCAGCAACTCCAGTGCTAGAGTTAACCATTTCTCTAAGGTTCACTTTACTGGAAAATAGTATTTAAAAACCTAGATCAAGGCGTTGGGTGCGCTCATTGCTAGTGGAGTGCCATTGCATCTAGGTCCTTACTTGCCTCTAGGCTGCATAAAAACACAAATTTATACCCAAATATATATATATAAACCCATATATATGTGTGTGTGTGCATATATATATATATATATATATATATATATATATATAAGCCCATGTGTACACATCTGTGTTTCTTTTATCTCCCCATCTATTAGATGAACAGCTATTACATTATCAGCTCAGGCTGATGTCTTCGACTTTGATCTGATGCTACAGGGCTTATTGTGACCTGGCTCTCCCAGCTTTCTGTAACTTTCCTCTCTGACAGTGGTGAGAAACTTGACTCCCTTCATCCACCATCTATTTATTTTTTTATTAAATCACAATAGATTTGTAGAGTAGTAATGACTTTTCAAATGCATTTGTGCATGTGCATCCATGTATGTATTGACTATGTTTCTATTCTATTTAGTTTATTAGTTTATTTAGGTTTTTTATATATATTCTTGAATCAATTTGTATAATTAGATTTTTCTAGGATATTATATGTTTTGTATAGGTTTTCACATTTATTTGTAAAAAGTTATATAAATGAACATATATGGACATACACATTCATGTAATTAATTTAAGCAGTGTCATAGAAAAATATAATTATTCAAATTGATCTAGAAGGCATCTAATATCTAAACTAATAGTCATTTAATGAACTCGAATGTGATTAAAACACCAAACAGCTACATCCACCCATCACTCCTTCTGTTTGTTTTATATTATCAGTAACAAATTACTTCAAACTTAGCAGTGAAAACAGGACCCATTTATTAGCTCACAGTTCCCTGGGTTAGAAATCAGGGTGGGTTTGGCAATGTTTCTACTAAGATTTCATCACAATGCAAAAATCAGGGTGTTGTTCCAGCTGGGTTCTTATCTGGAGGTCTGGAGATAATATACTTCCAAACTCTTTCAAGCCATTGTCAGAATCCAGGTCCTAGTGGCTATAGGTCTGAAGATACTGTGTCCTTATTGGTTTTCAAGTAAGGGCTGCTCTCTGCTCTTAGAGCCATCCCAAATGGCCTCCTCCAATAGCATGTTGAGTCTTTTTCATGCTTCATATGTTTTTAACTTACTGTTCTTCCATTAGCAAAACTAATCTCTACTTTTAAAGGGCTCACCATACTGGGTCAGGCCCACATAGATATCTTTGAATCTTAAGGTCAACTGACTTGAGACTATAATTATACTTGTGAAATCCCTTCACAGGATTTACATCAATGTTTAAGGAGATATCTTACATCAGTGTTAAGTGAGATACTCAGGGGACTGGGTTCTTGCAGGGGCCATCTCTATAATTCTGCTACCACATTCCCCAAAAAGAGAGAAGGAGAAAAAGAGAGGGAATTTTTCTTAGATCATTTATCTAAAAAGCCAAGTGAATCAATATTCAGCAGTCATTCATGATTTTAAAAATTTTGACAAACTGAGACTAGAAGGGAACTTTCTCACCACAGTCAACAAAAATTGAATGCAAACATTAAATTTACAAGATGACTTTAAAATTATTTTCATGAAATTTGGGAGCGAGAATACCAGTCAGCATCATATGGGGGGGTGTTTATTAATGCTTGAAGGAGAAAAACACTTAAGGTTTGTCAAGGAAAAGATAATGTACCATTATTTTCAAAAGACATAATTTTAGTAAAAGGTGAAAGATTTATACGATCTGAAGAGAAGCCAGAGTATGAAAGACCTGATTTTATATATAGAAAACAAACAAACAAAAAATCTACTTTTCAATATTTTCTTATTCTTCCTTTTGATAGGGAACTGACCATGGTGTTATAAATGTATATTTCTTGGTAGATATATAAGCTTGCTATTTGCTTTTATGAAGTACATATTCTTCTAGTGTATATAATATATTTCTAGCCATTGGTTTTTTATTAGGCAAAATTGAATTCAGTGAATTCTGAGTGCTACTGATAGGTTTAAAAATGTGGACTACTTTCCAAACCTGGAAAATAATTAGCACCAGTGCCATATGCAACAATATTGTATAAAAAGCAACCAATAGTGTGTTGCGGCCAAAGAAAGCAATGTGTTATCTGCTGCTTTTGAAAGATGCTGTTAAATGATCTTGCAAAGTAAATTGAGCTACAAGTAAAGCAATGGAGAAAACAATTATTTGTGGTGGCATCATGTAACTACGAGTTGATGGACATGAGGATTCCAGGAGAAGGATTTGAATTAAGAAAGGGATACAGGCAGAAGAGGTATAAGTATAGGAATCAGATTCCTTGCAAGGCCACAGAGCATCAGTATATTCAACTGGTTAAGAGAAAATTTTGCCAGTGACAGCAAAGTGAAAATGGTGTCTAATATCTCGATAATGACAACGTTTGTGATGACAAGGCAAATATCCTTCCAGTGAACCACTTTGGTGGTGGTTATTGCTTCTTGAATTTTGATGACTTAGCAGTGTACAATAGGCAAAGACCTGACAGTTTATACTGTACTGAAGAGTCTATTTCCATTTTTTGATGTTTGCTAACAACTTTTAGGCTTCACCTTTTGCGCTTTCCTTTGTGCCTACATCTGAACAAGTTGGTAAGAAAGCCTACAGTCTACTTCCTTTGGCACCAGGGGGAGATTCAAACCATGTGCAACCCTTCCCACAAGCATTCTCAACCAGCCTGACCTCCCAACCACAATAAAAGCCTAAGGCAGTTTAATCTTCCTTGTTTTCTCAAGCCACTTGACACCTGCTTAAGAGCTGCCCTGCTTTCCCTAGAGACCTTGATTCTGTAAGTAATAATCTCTCCATACCCTCTGGTGTGTGTGTGTGTGTGTGTGTGTGTGTGTGTGTGTGTGTTATCATCAGTCTTGACATAGGAACTGAAAACTGGGTGGAAAGTCTACCTGCCTCTGCAAATAACCATAATAGCCAATTAGAAATGCAACAGAAAAATTTGTTCTTCATATTAGCAGCACAACAGTGAATGCCTAGAAATAAATAAAATAGTGTTATGATCTTTATAGAGAAAATTTTAAAAATAAATGTTAAGGACATAACAATAAATTTGAAGGAGAAAACCCAACATTGAGATGAAATTTCCAACAAATTCACTATAAAATCAATTGAAGTCTGATTTCCAATGAGGAATTGTATGTATTTTGAAGTTTATACTAAATTACATGAGGAAATCTGAAGATCTAGGTATAGTCCAAGTATTTTGTAAAAGAAGAATATATGTGAGAGAGTAGGCATACTGTGTGTATGCTGTTAGCTGCATGTTTTTCATATTTATCCTTTATCATATTTAGGGAATTTCTACCAGTTCCTATTTTTCTGAGTGCTTTCACCAAGAACAAGTCCTGGATTTCATCAAAAGCATTTTCTACATCAGTTGAGATGATCATTTTTTTCCTTCACTTTATTAGTGTGCTATGTTGCATTTACTCTATTTTCTTATGTTGAATCAGTTTTACATATTTGGGATAAATCCCACTTGACAGTGCTGATATATTCTTTTAATGTGCTGTTGGATTCTTTTGCTACTACTCTGTTTTGGATTTTTGCATCTCTATTCATAAGGGATATTTGTATGTAATTTGTTTTCATATTGTATCTTTATCTAGCTTTGCTATTAGGGTAATTTTGGACTCCTAGAATGACTTAGGGAGTTTTCCCTTCTTTTCAATTTTTGGATGATTTTGTGTTGGTGGTGTTGGTTCTTCTTGCAATATTTGGCAAAATTCACCCATAAAGCCATTTGGTTCAAAGTTTTTCTTTGCTGGGAGGTTTTGATGACAGACTCAATCACTTTACTTGTTATTGGTCTGTTGAGATTTCTATTTCTTCTTGATTCAGTGCAGGTAGTTTGTGTTTTTCTAATGAAAAATTTGTTCATATAGGTTATCTAATTTATTGAGGTACAGTTGTTCAATGTATCCTCTTCTAATCTTTTTTATTTCTTTTAGGCTGTTGAATATTGATTACTGATTTTGGATTATTATGTCATCTCTCTCTTTTTCTTTGTCAGTCCAGCTATAGGTTTTTCAATATTGTTGATCTTTTCAAAGAATCTACTTTTGGTTTTGTTGATTTTCTCCATTTTTTAATTATCCATTTCATTTATCTCCACTCTAATCTTTGCCATTTTCTCCCATTTCTCAGTTCGGGTAAAGTTTGCTATTCTTTTTCTAGATCCTACCATTGTGACATTAGTTTTCTGATTTGAAATCTTTCATCTTTTTGAATGTAAGCATTTATAGCTATAAATATCCCTCTCAATTCTGCTTTTGCTGCATCCCATAAGTTTTGGTATGTTGTATTTACTAGCCTCAAGGCATTGCCTAATTTTCCTTGTAATTTCTTCTTTAACCCAATTGTTGTTTAAAAGTGCATGGCTAAAGGGGTGCAAGGGTAGTTCAGTGGTAGAATTCTCACCTGCCATACAGGAGACCTGGGTTCGATTCCCTGTCCATGTACTTCCCCCACCCCTCCCCGCCCAAAAAAAGTGTGTGGTTTAATTTTTGCATTGATGTGAATTTTTCAGTTTTCTGTTTGTTATTGTTTTCTAGTTTCATTCCATTGTCACCTGATTCTATACATCGTATAATTTCAATATTTTTAAATGCATTGAGATTTGTATTGTGACATATTATATGGTTTATTCAAGAGAATGACCATGTGCACTAGAAATGAATGTGTTTTTTGCTGCTGTTGGGTGACATGTTTAACATATGTCTGTTAGGTCTAATTGGCTTATATTATCATCAAATTTTCTCTTTCCTTAATGACCTTCATTCTAGATTTTCTTTTCACTATTGAAAGTGGTGTATTGAAGTCTCTTACTCTGTATGTAGAAACATGTATTTCTCCCTTCAAATCTGTCAATGTTTGCTTCATACATTTTGGGTTCTGCCATTAGGAACTTTTATATTTATAATTGTTTTCTTTTCTTGTGGAATTGACTCCCTTATCATTAGATAGCAATTCTTTGCCACTTGTGACAGTTGTTTACCTAAAGTCTGTTTTATCAGATATTAGTATAGCTAATCCAGCTTTCTTTGGTATTATTCATAAAGTATTTATTTTTTCACCTTTTCCATTTCAACCTACTTACATCTTTATAAAGAGCATATGGCTTTTTTTTTGTCCATTCTGACAATCTAATCTTTTGACTAAGTTTATCCATTTACATTTAAAGTCATTACTGAAAATGTGGGCCTGTCTTCTGCCATTTTGTGTCATCCCATCTTTGTAACTCATATCTTTTATGTCTCCCAATTCTTTTATTCATGCTTACTTTTCATGGTTATTTGAATTGCATAGGGCACAATTTTGAGTAACTTCTCATTTCCTCTGTATATATTTTTCAAATATATATATTTCAGATATGCATAAATTTTCTTTGAGTTATATTTAACACCCTAATCTGTAACAATCACGTTTGATTTGGCACCAACCTAACTTTCAATAGCATATACAAACAGGGTTCCTGTGCTTTTCCTTTCTGCCAACTTTTGTTTCACTTATTACAAATTATATATTTACATATCATATGTACAAAACCATAGGTTTACCATTATGTTCTATGCATTTGCAATTTAGAGCCTATAAGAAGTTGTAAGTGGTGTTACATACCAAACAATACAACACAATGGAACTGGCATTTATAATTATCCATATGGTTATCTTTACTAGAGGTCTTTTTTTTGTGTATGTCACTTTGCTATACTGTCTAGTGTCCTTTCATTTCAGTTTTTATAACTCTTTTTGCTTTTCTTTTAGGGAAGGTCTAGTAGCTCCCTACTTCCACAGTTTTGTCCATCTGGCAATGTCTTAAACTTCCCTACCGCTTTTAGAGACAGTTTCATCAGATATAATATTCTCGGTTGGCAATTGTTTCCTTTCAGCACTTTAAACATTTGATTACACTGAATTCTTGCCTCCATAGTTTCTAATGAGAAATGAACACAATCTTAACAAGGCTTCCTTTTACAAAACATGTTGCTTTGCTCTTGCTGCTTTCATAACTTTATCCTTGTTCTTTGCATTTGATAGTTTGACACCTATGTATCTGGGCATAATTCTCTTCATGCTATTATGTTTGGAGTTTGTTGGATTTACTGAATATCTAATATATTCATGTATTTCATTAAATTAAGGGTTTTTTTTTTTGCCATTATTTATTTGACTATTCCTTCTGCCCCTTTCTCTCTCTCTTCTCCTTCTGGGATGCCCACAGTGTGTTTGTTGGCATGCTTGTTATTGTCCCAAGGTCTCATCAGCTCTCTTAGGCTCTGTTCCCTTTTGTTTCATTCTTCTTTTCTTTCTCCTCCTAAGTCTGAGTCATTTCCATTGGCTCGTCTTCAATTTCATTGAATCTTTTTTTCCTGCCAGCTTCAATATATTATTGAAACTCTCTAGAGAATTTTTCATTTCTGTAATTTTGGACTTCAACTCCAGAATTTTGTGTAGTTTCTTTTAAAATGTCTATCTCCTTATTGAGATTTTCATATTGTTCATGAAATATTTCCCTGCTATCCTTTAAAACTTTCCCTATGCTTTCTTTTATCTCCATGAGCATATTAAAAGTTTTACAGTCTTTGTCTGGAATGTCCAAAGTCTGATTTTCTCTTGATGACTGCTAATTTTTTTTATGTTGCCCCTTCGTATAGACCATCATTGTCTGTGTCTTTGTTCCTCTTGTAATCTTTTGTTGCACACTGTACATTTTAGTATTTTAGTATGTTAATGTGTTATCATTCCCTAACCTGCCTGTTCCTTAATTTGTACCCAGCTGTTGATATGTTGGAAATTTCCTTGAGTGCCAGGAAGTAATAAAAACAAGCCAATACATGAAAACACTTTTAATAGTCTTTGCATATTTGATCTGCATTGGCTGGTGTACTACTGCAGAATTTGGCTCTCCTAACAAGATTAGCCCAAACTGAAAGGAAAGTGTGGGGTGCTCTCCTCCTTTTTCTAGGCTTTCAGTTTCATGGGCTTGTGCTTGCTCATGTCCCTTGAAATTCCCCTATTTATAAGAATTCATATACCCCCCTCTACTCCTTATGGAATAGTCTTTCTCCCCTTCCTGGGATCTTTATTGTATATCTTAAATCTCATAATCTGTTGCCCCAGGTCACATTGACTTATTACTATTTTTTTTTCTTATAGTGTTTTAGGTGTCAGCAATCTTCTACCAAGACAAGTTCAGGGAGGGTGAGCCATGATGAGTTTCCCAGTTCAGTCTTTCAGGCTGCCACCCACTATATTGTCATTGTCATATAGGAATCTCAGAAAGTACATAATTGTTACTCTACTTCCAATAGAACAGGTCCAGAGCTCCACAATGGGAATGCAGGTTGGTTCCATGCTGTGCCAGGTAGAGGATGTGGGAGGGTCCAGTAATGATGCCACAATCTCCTCCTGCCATTTCTAAAGCTGTGTTTTCATAATTCAGCACTGACCCAGTTACTAAAACCCTCTAGGTGTTTACTGGAGATTTGAAGAAGATGTTCCTGTTTGTGTGGGGGAACCACACCCTGAAGCACTTTCTCCATCATCTTTGCCACATGGATGTCCACTGTTAATATCTTTAAGGCCACTGTATTGTATCTTTAGCAGTATTTGTGATGGGCAGTTTCATGTTGTATATATGGTTCAATAACTTTTTAAAAAGAGAGGGAGAATAAAGAGACATTGACATGTAATACCTGAGACCAATACTATTTATATATATTTATTATTATTTAATTTGATAATTGTACTTATCAAATTATGTTGATAAGTTTTTACATAAGTGAATAACCTTGTCCTTAGGAAATATACATGAAAATATTAAATGATAAATAAGCATGATGTATAAAACCTACTCTCAATTGTTTAGAAAATGATAGATAAAATGATACAACAATTATGGCAAAATATAAAATTTAGCAAATCTGGGTGTCTGTTTTCATGATCTTCTATGGCAAATACCACAAACTAGTTTGGGCTTAACAGTAGGAAATTACTGGCTAACAGTTTAGAGTCTGGGAGATATGCTTCCTCCCAAGTTTGGTAGCATTCTGGCTGCCTGGCGATTCTCGTATTCCTTAGCTTTCTCACCACATGGCAAGGTTCTGTCCTTTCTCTTCTGTGTTTTTGCTGACTTCTGACTCTGCCTTCTCTCTATGGCTTTTTCTCAATTTGGCTTTTATATTTTTTTCCCTTTATAAGGTCTCCAGCAATCCATATTAAGATCCAACTACATTGTTAGGCCACACCTTAATTTAAAATAGCATCTCCAAGAGATCCTATTTACAATGGGTTCACACCTACAAAGATGGGAATGAAGAAGAACAGGTCTAAATTTGGGTGCATAATTCAATCAACCCCGTGTGTATCGCTATGGAATATACTATAGTTCTCTATATTATTTTTGTATTGTTCGCAACTTTCCCATACATTTGAAATTATTTCAAAATAAAAAGTGTATAGTAATCGTCTTCTTTCTTTCTTTTGTTCCATTTTCTATAAAATGATAGTAAGCCTCTATCTGTAGTCATGCTCAATGTCAAATGCAGTACTAGGTGTTAATCAATCATCTACTCTCCTGTTGTGGGTTTCCTAACATTTGCCCTTACATCATTCTCAGTTCTCTGGTTTTACATGTTGTCGATGCCTTCTTTATAAGCACTGTCTAGTTTCAGAGAAATACAGATTTTTCTGCTTGCTCAGATATAATGATATAACTAAAGTGTAAGTTATAACTAGAGTGCAAGTTTAGTTACAGAAGTCACGAATGCAAGATTTTCATGAACACCAAACAAATCAGAAAAGTATAAGATTCTGATAAAATATATGTTAATCTATGTAAATTTCTCTGCAAAGTTAGTGTACATACAAATCTCCAAAGCGGAGTCAAAAATGAAATATTTTACAATCATAAATAGTACCCATATTATTTCAATTAAGGGGCAATATTTTCACATACATAAATGCTGACACATTTGGTCAAACAGATTGTTCATTGTATAAACTCTAAGGAGCACTACTTACCTTTGAATTTTTATCAAAACAATTTTCTGGCAGTTGCAGTAAAGAGTCTTCAGAAAGCAGGAGGGCTTTTTTTTAATTTCATACAAAGACATTTTATACTCAGTCATAAAGGCACAGAGAATATTAAATATCTATTTGATTGTCTAGCTAGGCCTATTTATCTAAGCTCTCTCTACACCCCCTCCTAGTTTATCCCTGTCTGCATTTGACAGGCTATTGCATTTTAACCAGCTCTGTTCTGAGCCCCTAGATATTGTTGATTGATCCTTAACTGGGCACACGTGTGCAGATGTTCTTTTCAGGAACGCTTCTTCAGAATTCCTAGTGAAAGACTTCACCACTTACTAGGAGACTGGACCTGTAAAAAGAAATGGAGGAATGACTGGTGGATATTTTTTTTTCACATGATCCTGAGCAGCAAACACAGGTGGCCGTCAAAGATGGAAAGCAATCGAGTAGACACGTAGAGAGTAATGTAAGTGAGAGACAGAGAAAGAACATGGACGAGTAGCTTTAGAATCCCTGATTTCAAACTTTCCTGATTCCCAAATGCAATTCTAGCCTTTGTTTTCATAGCATAATTATACATTTTTATAATGTTACTTTATTTCTATTTATACTTTCTTAAGTTGATTTTATTATACAGCAAGAATAAAATCGTCAAGCGCTTTCCATTTAATTTTCTTTTTTCCTCCTTCTAGCCCTGCTCTGTTTCTATTCCAATTTACCACCATCTTGCCTTTTAGGAATCGTAGGTGACTAGGAAGGTCCTGGTAATTTAATTCCAGAGATAGACGGTTGGCAAATAAATAGAATCTGAGAGAATGGTGCTCACTCTATTAAAAGTCTATAAAGGGCTGGCCACAGTGGCTCAGTGGCAGGGTTCTTGCCTGCCATTGCGGAGTCCAGGGTTTGATTCCCAGTACCTGCCCATGCAAAAAAAAAAAATAGTGTATAGAGGTATTCACATAGATAAAGAGGGAAGAGAAAGATATAGGAACAAGATAAAGAGAGGCAACCAGATGGCAAACAGGCTTTTTAACGTTTTAGGTAAGGACAACGAGATTTTAAAATAACAGTAATGAGAAATGAAAATTTGAGAAGGAAGAATGTTTTCACACAGAGTTTTACGGAGTGAGAAAGTGGCAACTTTCTCAGTATCATCAAGAGAACTTAAATAAACACTTACATTATACCTCAACACTTTTAGAGCCAGAGTGCTGTTTACTTTGTTGGCCACAGAGGGTAATGCATAGATAACTAATAAGGGCATTCCTGTCTAGCAAAGAAGAGGAGAAGTGTCCCTCTATGCCTGAGTTTGTGGGCGAGGTGGTGAATTTCATGAGAAAACAGTCTCATCTCAGTCTGACAAGCACATCTCTGAAGAGATGCAAGGGCTTTCCGAACGTAACTTTGTTTTTAAGTTATTAAGGAAGAAGCAGAGAGCAGCCTATGCTAAAAGGATTCCTAGTGCACAAGAGAGGCCAGGAAGCAATATAGGCATTATGCCAGAGCCCTGGATAATTAGGAGTCACTGGCTGCCTGAGATGACAAAAGAGAAGGGTGAGCAGCAGGAGATCCAAGTGCAAAACAATGTTCTCTAAATTTCAATTGCCATCAGAAGTTCTCCACAGGCTGTGTTAGCATCCTCTTCAATTAGTCTTTAAGAAATTCACTTTGATCTATCTGAGTCTTTTGTTATATGACCCAAGTCTGACATCTGGTGTTGTTCCTCATGATATTGTGAAAGTTTTCATGCTTCCTCAGCTTGGCATTATTTTCACTGGGACTTGATCCTTGCTCAGTATGCTGATACTGCTGTATCCGTCATCTTTTCTCTTAGCAGCACGCGAAAGGCAGCTAGGATTTCTCTGGTATTTCCATTTAAGGAAAAGTCATTTCAAGAGCAAACTCATATTTCTTCTAACAAAAAATACATCAAACTCTTTATATGCAGGCTCTTGCATGCAAATATACCAAAGTAAATAAGACAGCTCTGACTTCAAGGAGTAAACAATCCTAAAGGACAAAAAAATGTGGGATCAAATATTCTGTCTATTTTGGTTAGCTCCAAAGAGAAGGAAAACAATAATCTATGGAAAGAGTAGAGCCAAGGTCATAGTTATTTTAGAATGATTCCATTCATATAAAATTCTAGAAAAGGAAAAGATAACCTACAGAATCATAAAGCAGAGCAGTGGTTTCTTAAGGGTTAGGAGAAAAGGGCATGAAAGGAATCTCAGAATTATAAAAATGTTCTGTTGTGATTACATGGGGATGGTGGTGATTATGAGTATGTGTGCTTACCATCCCACTTTACACTTCACATAGGTGTGCATTTGATCATGCAATAGAACGCAGTTAATAAAAATGGCTATTGCTAAAAGTTTCAGCACTTAAATACTTACATCTCAATTAACTGGAAGGCCTCCCTTCCCCTCTCCCCCTCCTTCTTCCAAGTGACTTTCTTTTCCTTTTTGAACAACTCCTTAACTAATCAGGCTAGAAAACTGAAGCTCTAGTGAGTACAGATATATTTTTAATGGCAGTTTTTAAGTTTATGACCTAATAAGAATATATATTGAATATATACTCTTCAAAGAATGTACAGAAAAGGTGCATTGTGAGAATGATTCTGATTTTTGTTTACAGAAACTTTCTGAAAATATTCACCCTGCATCATGTATTCTACCTACCTATTAAGGTTGACCCATGAGTGAATCAGAGTTTAACAGCTTGTCAACTTCATATGGTTCTCCTCCCATCACAATTGCTTATTTAATATCAAGAAAATATTTGGATTCTTAGCTGCAGATTATTGTTTGCCTCATTACCATAGCCATGTGTGTCCTGTTTGTAATTTGTTATTAATTTGGGGCTCATTTTCTGTATTGATGCCCTCTTGCTCTCTGCTAACCTATAAAAGAAGTTGCTGATCGTTACTGATTTAACTAACCATTAAATAAACCTGTGTTGGCACCACCAGAAGCTACAATTAATTCTTAAACTTAAGATTCTGTTGGGCAAGTCACCGTGCCGACTCTACTATTTCTTTCTTTTGTAAACATAGAGAAGCATGGTCAGAGCTACTTCTCTATTTCTTCCATCCTCTTCCCTTTTTCATCTGCCTTGCATTTTTTTCTTACAACTCTCACTTTCTCCTTTGATCTAGTCAAGTGAAGGAAAGTTTCAACTTAAGCTTTTCTTCAAATGATTATTTTTATGCTCTGGGGGCTTACTTCTATTTTTCTGTTCTCCAAGTGCTAGAAAATAAAAAAAAATAAATAACATAACAAAAAAATGGAAAAATATAAATTAACTAGTCTTTCTTAGTTTGGCAGTCAGCAGCGTTGATTTGTGTATATGTATGTTGAGTTTTTTTTGAAATATATATGTTGTGAGGTCCTGATGCATGGATATAATAAATAATTGAACTCTGTCTCATGCTAATAAAATTGCTATTTTTCATTATGGTGAATTAAAGACATAATTATTTTATTAAAAAGAGTACAGCATATTGAAAGAAGATTATGCCTAAAGTTTATTATACTCTTGAAAAGTTTTGAGAACCATTTTTAAAATGAATGCTCTTAAACTAGATGACAAATGTCAGTCATATCTCAGACATTTGTTCTGTGCCAAAACTTTATCTTGGTTACAGAAAAGGAACAGGTTATAATTCCTTTAGGTTTTCAAATAGTAAGCATCCAGATGGCTCTTTTCATGGTATATATTTAGTTTCTAAACAAATGATTATATTGCAGATAACACATATCATTTGCCAGGCCCTGTTGTAACTGATGAGTTACCAAAATTGACTTAATATATTCCTCAGAACAAGCATATGAGGTAAATGCTATCATTACTCCCATTTCATGGCTTTGACAATTGAAGCGTAACAAGCTTGCATGATTTGACCAAAGCTATAAAGTGTTAGAACCTATATTCAAGCTGGTAGACTGGCTATAGATTATATACATGAAGTACTATTCCCTGCCTTCTTTCACGTCTGGTGTAGTAACCTGTACAAAGATGTTTCATCATATCAGCGTATGTCCTTTAGAAGCTCATACTGTGCTAAATTAACCAGATTTTTCCAAACTATTAGCTGTACTAAAATGCAGGATGAGATGTGAGATGTGCACTTTCCTCATTATAAGGTAGAAAGCCATGAAGTGATATACTTTTTTTTTTTTTTTGCATGGGCAGGCACCAGGAATCAAACCCGGGTCTCCAGCATGGCAGGTGAGAACTCCGCCTGCTTTTAAGCTTCTGTCCCACTTTGCATTGGAACACACTAACCTGTTCATAATTTGGTTTTTAGTTGTCCTTGTTTTCAAAGATGTGCCTTAGGAGGTAAATGACTCCTGTGAAAGCCATAACACAATTGTGCTGTCATACACAACTTAGGGCTTGAACACTTAGGGCTTGAACCAGTAACCAGTTCTCATTAACTGTCTGTTTTGGAAAAGCATAGAAACAACATGGACTTTTGGTGTTGCTTTCTTTTTCTTCAAATTTGTTTTCGACATACACCAACAGTAAAACTTGACATTCTTTTACAGAATGTCATTACCAACAAATAAAAAAGTTGCAGCTAAATTTTTATACATTTGGTGGTGTTTGTAACAGCACTTCCTCTAGTCTGTCATTATCCTCGCACAGATGTATTTGCCATAATACATTCTTTTAAATAAAAAGTCTTTAGAACCATTTTTGTATTGGTGATTAGGGAAAAATCATCTCTCTGGGAACTCTATTTTTTAGTCTTATGTTTAGATGCCCAAAACAGGGTACATCTTAGTCACTGAGGACTGTTTTTTAATTACATTAACTGCATTTATGGCAAATTTCTGTATACTGTTGTGGCTGAGATAGTGCTGTATGTTCTTCACTTTTTTCCTTTTCCTGGATACATGCCAACCTCCACTGCAATTAGTTTGGGGTTATGTGAGTGAGTTTTGAACAACGGTACATAAACAGAATTGCTCTAAGTACTTTCCCGACATTAGACATTGGCTTAATTAAAAAAAAAACAAAACATGAAATACTTTCATTTAACTCTCTCTTTCTTTAATGGTAACCTCAAAAGTCCTGTGTTTAAGATGTCAGCCTCACAATATGCAAAGAACTCATATCTCTGTGTCACCCCGTGGAGAATGATGGCTTAGGATAGCTGTCATCATAAATTAATAAATAAAACTATTCTATGAGCAAGAGGCAAACTATTATTTACATCAACACCTAGAATTCAGTGTTGTTTTCTCACTGTAACGTTTCCTAGCCTGTTGTGAATAAACCAATTCTAAACCCTAAACTTGTGATAATAGAACATCAGTCTACCTTTTCTTGCATAATGCCTCATTTTCCCTCTCAGTAAACTCATCTTGTTGAGTGTTCTGCCTGACATGTCCTACCCAATATCCACACATGTGCCCAGAAACCCAGATTACGGCTAGCCATTCAACAGTTGTATGATTAACAAACTATCTACTTTTGATCAATGAATAAATACTTCTTATATTTCAATGAAATCTTTAACAGTGCATGCAACTACATCTTTATATCTTATTTTAAATGAAAAACAAAATAAATTCTATTTCCAAATTTCAGAAACTGCTAGATTAAGAAACAAATACTCTCCTATTCCAACACCTTGAAATACAGAAAAAAAGCGTGAAAAATTAAATATATCACTGAAATAAAAATGAGAAATTTCCCCAATGCATTTTATGAAAAGGAAATTTAAAACAAAAACGGCAAAGTTGCGAGTGATTCGAACGCTTCTTTGTAGGATATTAAAAGGAATATAAACCACAGGTGTAAGTATTTGGGGAGGTAATAACAGTTAAAGACAAAGAATATGGTAAGAATGGATAAGAGGTAGTATTAAATGAAATAATGACATATAATTTTACAGAAATGAGAAGAGTCATTAATCCTATATTTGGAGATACACATTGAGTTCCATGCAATAGAAATAAATATAAACCATAACTTGGACACATTAAAATGAAATGGCACAAATCCCAGAAAAGAAAGAATGATGTTTTATAAGTAGTAAAGACAAAGACATATTACTTAACTGAAACAGAAATTAGATTGACAAAAGCTTTGCATAAACAATAGATGACAGAATAAAATGCTAAATAGTCTTTCGTGTACCAAAGGAAGATAATTTCCAACTATAAATCAATACTTAAACCATATTCAAGAGCTAGAATAAATTAAAATATTTTCAGACAAGACTGAGAAATCCATATATTTTAGTTTTCAAAAGCAACTCAAGAACGAAGTTCAGTAAGAAAATCTTGCCTAGTAGGGAAAACTTATTTTGGCTTGCTTTGAAATGCAAAGCTAGGTGGCAGCTCCAGTCTTGATTTATATCTTTTGCCTTTAATTGAACTTCTTTGAAATTTTTACACGCATACATTTTTAATTGATCAGTCACAAAGAGGGGCATAAAATTTTGTAATCCTCTCTCTGTATCTTGCACTTCCAGAATTTCTCTACTCTCCTTAGTAATCACAAATTCTCCTGTTTTAATTTTAATATTTTTCCCAGGCAGAATGTTTAATATAGTTTTCCAAAAGATCCCTTGCCATCTCACAAGCTTAATTGCACTTAGCTTATGGCTAAATGCCCTTGAGAAAGGAAATTTGACTCCCGCATTTAAGTGTGCATTCTTCATCAGACTGTTTTATTTTATTCACTCTTCTATTCCCTCAGGTAGCTACTTTTCATTATGTCCAGACTTTATAATTGTTTTGTATGGAGGAGTCAGTCTGAATGGGATCTTATTTCATCATTACCATTATGCTCATTTTAGAAACAAAGTAACTAAAGCCAAAAAGGTCAATGATTTATTCAACATTCCTCAGATATTCATCAACAGAATCAAGGTATATCCATGATTTCTCCCTATCATAGTTTTGCTTCTTTTATACAAAAGGTTAACTGTAAAACAAAAAATGATAGTGACTGCTTTCCATGTTTCAAAAATTGCTTATATCAGTAAATTTGTTTAAAACATCTGCATGCCTTATAAGTACTATTAGCCTTCTTCTTAGAAAAAAGAAGTTAGTTTCAAGGGGAAAAAAGGTGACCATTGCTTCTCTTAACAACTCAATGACTTATTTATACTTCATTTATATTTATTTAAAAATGTTTCTAGGTTTCTGTAACACAGTCATGAAAATGGGAACTAATTTTAGTGCTATGATGGGGTCCTGCTAAAACATGTAGCTACAGAATAAAAATCTTTAATTTATGTTTAACATGACACATGGTATATCTCTATGCTTATTTCAGGTACAAAAACCTTTGCTGAGTCATACATTTAGTATATCGAACTCAATTATTGTTTTTAAGAGCATTCTACTTCAATAGGCTTTAGGTAGATAAATTAGAGAAGACAGTGTCTGATTGAACAGTATGATAGCTTACGACTTTTCCTTGGTCAACATTTAAAAATAAAAATGTATTCCTAAATATAGATGCCAAAAAAATTCATTTTAGTGCAGTTTTGGTCATAAAGGATTATAGAAACTATATGAACACAGTCCTGATTTTATTTACATAATTCAAAAAGTTATATATTTTAAAACAAATTTTCATTCTTATTTTTCTATTGCCAGCTTTTCTGTAACTTTTTACAAGCATAAAACAATGTTAGGAAGCCCTATCTTTTTTTTACATGGGGAGGCACAGCCCTATCTTTTTGGTTGTTTTCATTTTGGACAGTGCCTTTGAAATATAAATGAAACGTTAGAGAATATTAATGTTTTCTCCTATAATAATTACTTTAATAATTTTATTTAAAAGGTCTATATTTAATGTTACCTGAACATATAATCAATTTGAATTCTGGATTAGTTGTTGGTATTTCCTTTTATTGATAACTTACAGACTTAGAAAGCTGCAAAGGGAAAACAATAACGGCCAGCTGAAATTTTTCTAATATTTGAAAGTTAGATTTTTTTCTTTAGAAGAGCAATCTGACCCTAACTTAATGGTAAACTTTTAGTTGTGAACTTCAATAATTCAAATCATTGTAGGTGCTTGGAGTGAGGTGTTACAAACAAAACAAAACAGGAAATAACAAACATTCTGCAAGTTCAAATACCTAAATTTTGCAAATATATTTTATATGAGAAGGCCAAATCATTTTTAGAGTCATTGTATCCAGGAAGTATTTAATCCCATCAAACTTTTGAGCATTAGACTCTCTTAGAAGGATAAAGCCCATTGGAAAATGGCAATGATAGTACAATTCAGAGTAGATAATTTTGAAGTAAAACATCTGAAATTTAGTAAGCACTACGTAAACATCATTCACATTCTTTGTAAATCCATGTCAGTAAAGTCATTTGTCATTGAGCTACTCAAATGGTCTTGGTTCTTTTACCTAGAAGGGTAGACCAAACTTTGATTCTTGAAGGGTCTGGGTCATTAATAGGCCTGCCTGGATTGGGTTGTTGCAGTTTTCCACTGACCTGTAGATGAGCAGAACTTAAGGTAGTGAGGAAAGGAAACAGAAATTTTTCTGGTTGATAACTAGATGCAATAATGATTAGTGCCTCTCCTTTGATTTCTAGACCTATAAAATCTGGTTAAGAAACCAGCAACAGCACCATGGAATAGACACTGATTTGGAGCATTCACAGCCTCATAGAGAGCATTTTCCCAAACTGAAATGTACTGCTACCCAGTTGCTATCATAATTGAGTTTTTAAAAGACCATTCTACTATTCTACCAATCCAGCTGCCTCAGGGATGATGGGAATATGGTGAACTCTGTGAATTCCATGAGTATTTGAACTTCCCACAATTCATTTGCTGAGAAGTGGATTCTTTGTTTAGAAGCAATGCTGTGCCAAATATCATGATAATGGATAAGGCAGTCTGTAGGTCCACGGATGGTGTTTTGGGTAGTAGCACTGCATGCAATGAAGGCAAATCCATTTCAAGAAAAATGACTATGCCAACAAAATTACTTCTATGAAATATGTGGTCCAATGTAATCAAGCCGATCTTCTAGGGGAAAGACGCCATTTCAAAGAATGTGTATTAGTCTCTGCTACTGGAAGCTGGGTTTATAGAGAGACTGGCCTCAAGGATCAGAAGACCATGTTCCTGAGACCATGATTTCATCCCTACCAACAGGGCCAGTTCATTAATGAGTCCATTGGGCAATAACGGGAGTGGTGGGGGACAGAAGTTGACTAGTATCCACAGAACAGTCATCCTATGCCCTTGATTGCTAAAATTTTCTGCTGCTGAAACCACCCTCTGGTGAGCATTCACATGGGATGCAAATATCTTCACATTTTTTGCCCGTCCAAAAAGGTGTACCCACGTAGTTCTTCCCCAGTTCTCTTTGTCACCAATTTTCTAACCATGTTTGTTACTAGTCCCTGACCATCCAGCCAAATCACTCTACAGCCCATCAATTGTTGTGTAAACACAACTCCAATCATTTCTCTTTCCAAAAAAAAATGAACAACCATGTGCATTTCTCAAAATTCTGCCCAAAAGGAGGATTTCTTTTAATTGCTGTCCTTCAGAGAAGTCCCAGAAAGTGGCTATAGTGTTGCAGCTGCCCACTTTCAGATGTTACCCAAATATCATACAGAACCTTCTGTAAATCAGACTTAAGTTTTCTGTATATGTCAACTGATCATAGGGAAGTCCTCATGAGGCCATAACTGAAGGCTAGGAAAGAGATGTGGCAGAATGATATTGTAAATGACCAATTCTTTGACTTGGTTATAACACAATACCTCAATCCATGATGAGCAACACAGGTCTCATGGTGCTAGTGGTTAGTGGACCAAAATTAAGCATCTAATAAAGCCCAGTAGCAAGCCAAAGCTGTTTCTCAAAAGGAGGGCTGTTACCTGCACAAGAAGGCAGGACTTTATGCCAAAATCCTAAGACTCTGTGCTGTGATTCTCCTGTAGTAGCCTGCTAAAGGCATTGAACAGCAACTCTACTTGTCAGTAAAACTTCCAGCACCCTTGGATATATTAAATCATATGACTCAAATGACAGAGCAGCTTACAGAGCAGGTTGGACCTATTGCAGAATCTCCTCGTTTCATTATCCACTCACAACTAGCAGGTTTGGGGAGTCATTTAGTGTTCTAGTTTGCTAGTTGCAGGAATACAATATACTAGGAATGGAATGTCTTTTTAAAGGGGGAATTTAATAAGTTGCTAGTTTACAGTTCTAAGGCCAGGAAAATGTCCCAGTTAAAACAAGTCTATAGAAATGTCCAATCAAAGTCATCCAGAGAACCTTAGTACAAGAAGGCCAATGAAGTTCAGGGTTTCTCTCTCAAGTGGAAAGGCACGTGGCAAAAATAGTAAGATCTTCTCTCTCAGCTGGAAGGGCACATGACAAACACAGCATCATCTGCTAGCTTTCTTTCCTGGCTTTCTGTTTCATGAAGCTCCCTGGGAAGCATTTTCCTTCTTCATCTCCAAAGGTAACTGGGTGGTGGACTCTGTCTCGTGGTGCTGCAGCATTCTCTGCTCTCTTTGAATCTCCCACTTTCTCCAAAATGCTTCCTCTTTTATAGGATTCCAGTAAACTAATCAAGACCCACCCAAATGGGTGGAGCCATGTCCCCATCTAATCCAGTTCAACAACCACTCTTGATTAAATCACATCTCCAGGGAGATGATCTAACTACAGTTTCAAACATACAATGCTGAATAGGGATTAGAAGAAATGGCTGCCTTTACAAAATGGAATTAGGATTAAAACATGGCTTTTCTAGGATACAAACATCATTTCAAACCAACACAATAGGTAAGTGAGCTGGGGTAGCACTCCTAAATCAGGAATATGTAACCTCTAGAAACCAAAGATGCCAGCTAGGCATTGGGCTTCTTGTTTTGGTTGTAAGAGAGGCCAGATCCAAATAAGTTATCATTCACCTTAGAAGGGAAATCTCTATATGCCCTGCAACACTGACTACCTAGAATTTTCTCTGAGATAAAAAGTCTCTGGATTTTTATTGAGTTTACATCACACCCTCTAACACTCAAATGCCTAATCAATAGGACTACAGTAGTTGTTATTTGTCGCTCATTAGATCCCGTCAGCACAATGTCATGAATAGAATGGCCCAGTGTGATGTCTTGTGGAAAGAAGAGGCGATCAAGGTCCTTATGGACTAAAGTAGGACATAGTGCGGAACAGTGAGGTATATTGCTGGTCTTGTCAGCCAAACACATAGTTTGTGATGATCTTTGCTAACATGCATTGAGAAAAAATATCTGCCCACTTAGTAGCTCTGAGCCAGATGTTCCAGTTTGCTAGCTGCTGGAATGCAATATACCAAAAACAGATGGCTTTTATAAAAGGGAATTTACTAAGTTGCAAGTTTACAGTTTTAAGGCCATGAAAATGTCTAAATCAAAGCAAGTCTATAAAAATGTCCAAATTAAGACACCAACAAGAGGTTACCTTCATTCAAGAAAGGCTGATGAAGTTCAGGGTTTCTCCCTCAACTGGAAAGGCACATAGCGAACATGCTAAGGTTTGCTAGCTTCCTCTCCAGACTTCTTGTTTTATGAAGCTCCCCAAGGGCTATTTTCCTTCTTGAGCTCCAAAGGTTTCTGGCTGCATGGACTCTGTGGTTCTTGTGGCACTGAAGCTTTTCCAAAATGTTTCCTCTTTTAAATGATTCCATTAAACTAATCAAGACCCACCTGGAATGGGTGGTGTCACATCTCCCTCTAATCAAATGTTAATATCCACAACTGGATGAGTCATATCTTCACTTAGATAATCTAATCAAGTTTCTAACCTACAGTATTGGACAAGGATTAAAACATGACTTTTCTAAGGTACATAATCCTTTCTAACTGGCATGCAAGGTATTAGGGGATGGTATCAAGAGAAAAGTATCTTCCTACTCAAATAGCTCCTTACCAGGTACAGAGGATATGCTGATTTACTTAAACAATGATACCACATCTGGAGTAGTAGCTGCAATTGGAGTCATCCACGTGATTAAGTTTATAACTTCTGCTGTCATTCTCCAAGATCCATCTGTTTTCTGCACAGGCAAAATAAGAACAGATGAATGTGGATATGGTAGAAATCACCACCACTGAATCCTTCAATTCCCAGCTGAGGCACCACTCCCTGCAATCCTTCCAGGAATAGATGTTGGTTTGGGTTTGCTATTTTCTAAATGGAGACAGTTCTATCAGCTTTCACTTGGCCTTTCCTTTCATAATATCTTTCACTCCACAGGTCAGGGAGTCAATGTGGGGATTTTGCCTAGTGCTGAGTGTGAAGATTCCTCTTGAGTATTCTGGAACTTGGAAAATCACTGAATAATAGGTTAAAGGAACTGTACCACCATGAGATGGGCATGAGCTAAAGCTCCATTAATCACCTGTATTCCATAAACCCCTACTCTGACTGGTGACCAGGTTAACATTTTGCCTCCTGGAATTAATGTCAGTTTTGAGCCAATACTTAATAATCTATGAAACAATCAATCATTTCTTCTTCCCCAGTGCAAAGTCACCTGGTAAAAGATGTTAGGTCTCTCTGGGGAGTGCCAGAAGACAGATTAACTGTATAAATTTTGGCAGTGTAGCAAGATCCTTTCCCAAAGGGTCTGGCCTTCCCTTCATCCAAGGTGTTCTTGGTATGTACACTATCAAGCCTGGAAATTAATTAAGGGACAATGACTCTCTGCTTTTGTGATTTGAGTTAAAACTTTTGATTGCCTGACCTAAAACTCTTTTACCTCTACAGATACAGTAAAACTTTAGTAGACCTTCCATATATTCTACTTCTACTTCCCACCATGATCAACTAGGTCTTGAGAATCCGACTATTCTGATGACTGCTTTGCCTCTGCTGTCCATTATGGTGGCCACACCTACCTTGTATTTGGCAATTAAGTGCTACCCCTTAGCTCCTGCCAACCCAGGATTTGATCATCTCCATTGCGTTCGAGGATCATGTTCCAGTGGAAACAGTTCCCATGGTAATATCTGACCTACGGAGAAGTGTAATCACAGAGCTCTTTAAAGATGATAGAGCTACTCTCACAAACTTATTCCTCACAGTCCTGGTGAAAGATGTCGTGGACAGCCCTGGGGTGGGTAAACAGATTTTACACCATAAATCCATTCTAACATTTCAATTTTTCTAAGTCTTTGGATCCCCTCATCTACATTATATCAGGGAGTTCTAGCATTTCAACTTTAGGCAATGTGGCTATATTTTGGCCCATGCTTTAGCTGGCCACCCAGACTGTTAGAATTTCAACACTTCATACTACATCACTGAATAAAAAAAATCTCTGCTTATTGGGCCCATATCAGTAAATTCAGCCTGATCCAATGTTATGTTCCTCCCACCATTATCCAAAACTCTTAATACCTATTCCCATACATAGTCCCCTGATTTCTGTCTATATAGTTCCAAAATATCATGCAGTTCTTTTGAAGTGTAGCATACCTCCTCATAGGTCACACTGTGTACCTCACCTTTCAATGCCTCTTGGGACTTCAGTCTACATTTAGGTCTGGAAGTAAATAGGCATAGTTGGGTAAGTCATAGGAGGAATTTGCACTGCCTTGTAAGCCAACTACTTCAGGACATTTGATTAGAGTTTCATCTGGTAGAATAGGTTTAATTTTTTCAGAATGAGGTATGAAGACTGCTTCCTCAGGGAGACAATTACAGGTTTATCAGGCACAGCAGAGTTAATCTCTTCCAGGCAGGTTGGTGATTGGGTAACTCATTTCTCAGGGGAAACTAATAACATTTATCTGGAGAAAAAGTATCAGTATAATCTAGGGTTTCATTATCCCCACCATCATCATTATAAGCCCATTCTCCTCATTCCAATTTTCAGGATCTTATTCCTTCTCATTCACTGCCCTCATTTTAACAGCAGACACCTTGGAAAGGTGGGAATTCAGTTTATGTTGTAATTCAGTCACTCACACAATGAGACTCTAAACTTTTCAGAAATTTCATTTCTGCACCAACAAAAGTAAATTTCCTTCAAGACATACATAGAAATTTTCATGTCCTTTATGTGGCATTTGCACTTGGAATTTGAAGTCTTGAGCTCGTTCCTTTTTTTAAGAACTGCATCCAACATATTTAGGAACAAGAAGCTAACATCATTATAAGTTTTAACTCCACAAAATGCTGTTAAGTTTGGAAAGACACTTTTACTCAGAGACTTGCATTTTATAAGCATTTGAGTAATAGTATTCAATGACAATAATCTGTATATCTCTATTGCTAATTCATAGCATGGACTATAAGTGCCATCTTCATTCTTGGAAAGAAAGTCATTAGTGACTGTATTAGTTAGGGTTCTCTAGAGAAACAGAATCAACAGAGAACACTTGCAAATATAAAATTTATAAAAGTATCTCACGTGACCATGGGAATGCAGAATCCAAAATCCACAGGGCAGGCTGTGAAGCCAATGATTCTGATGGAGGGTCTGGATGAACTCCACAGGAGAGGCTCACCAGCCAAAGCAGGAAGAGCCTGTCTCTTCTGAATCCTCCTTAAAAGGCTTTCAGTGATCAGATTAAGCATTACTCATTACAGAAGACACTCCCCTTTGGCCGATTACAAATGGAATCAGCTGTGGATGTAGCTGACATGATCATGAGTTAATTCTATGAAATGTCCTCATTGCAACAGACAGCCCAGCACTGGCCCAACCAGACAAACAGGTACCACCACTTGGCCAAGTTGACACATGAAAGTGACCATGACAGTCCACCCCTTGTCAACTTGGCAGCTATAGACATCACCTTAAACCATACCTAATTTCTAAATAAAAGGCAATAAAACACACATTTTTTCTTTCACCTACTCAACTGCCCCGCATATAACTGGAAACACATTAAATCTCTAAAGAATAGGGTGCAACTCCTGGGGGAGTATTCATTCTTAAACTTGATATCTTACAACTTAAACAGTACAACATGAAAAAAGAGCATTACAGTCCTCATTTCTGTAACTGATCACATGGTCAAAGTTCATATTTATCACTACCTTCTTCCACTACCCATCCCCTTTACCCTCAGCAAGTGCTTCAGCTGGCAGTGGTTCTTTGCCTGGTGGAGTGATCCAAACCTTCTTCCTGAAGTTTCAAAGCCATTGCTAGTCCTGCCTGGGTTGGCTTGTTGCAGTTTTCCATTGATTTCAATCACAGGGCATGGAAGTACTAAAAGATGCCCTAGGGGATCTCCTATATTCCAAGAAAACTCTTCTTTACCCCCATTATATAGTTGCAGTCCTACTTTCCCCTGATAGTCAGGGTCAATCACCCCAGACAATAATAAAATCCCCTTCTTGGCTTGTTGATCCAGTGGCATAAGTAGCCCAAAGTGACCAAGTGGCAGTCTTAACTTCCAGTTCAATGGAATCATTGTTGTTTCTCCAGGAGGTAGCACTCTCCATTTTGGAACTAAAACCCGTGGACCAGCAAAGTTCAGGGTAGCAGGGACAGGAAGCAAAAATTTTCCTAGTGGATCACTAGGGGTAATAGTGAGTGTCACCACTCCCATTTCCATCCCTTGATTCCTGGACCCATGGATCCTGGCTATGGGAGAAACAGCACCATACAGCGGACACTGATTTAGAGCATATACAGCTTCCTGGAGAACATTACCCCAGCCCTTCAAGGTATTGCCACCTACTTGACACCATAATTGAGTTTTTAAAAGGCCATTCCACCGTTCTATCAATCCAGTTGTTTCTGGATGATGGGGGACATGGTAAGACCAGAGAATTCCATGAGCATGTGCCCATTCCCACACTTCATTTGCTGTGAAGTGTGTTCCTTGATCAGAAGCAATACTATATGGATTACCATGACGATGGATAAGGCATTCGTTAAGCCTGTGGATGGTAGTTTTAGCAGCAGCATTGTGTGCGGGGAAAGCCAACTCATATCCAGATTATGTGTCTATTCCAGTTAGAACAAATTGCTGTCCCTTCCATGAAAGGAGTGGGCCAAGTGCCACCATGTAGCTCGCTGGTCACCTTGGGGAATGGTGCCATATTGGCGGCTGAGTGTGTCTCTCTGCTGCTGGCAGATTGGGCACTCAGCAGTGGCTGTAGCCAAGTCAGCCTTGGTAAGTGGAAGTCCATGTTGCTGAGCCCATGCATAACCTCCATCCCTACCACCAGGACCACTTTGTTCATGAGCCCATTGGGCAATGACAGGAGTTACTGGGGAAAGAGGCTGACTGGAATCCACAGAATGGGTCATCTTATCCACTTGATTATTAACACTTTCCTCTGCTGAAGTCACCCTCTGGTGAACATTCACACGGGACACAAATATCTTCATGTTTTTAGCCCACTCTGAAAGGTCTATCCACATACTTCTTTCCTGTTCCTCTTTGTCACCAATTTTCCAATTATGGTTTTTCCAAGTCCCTGACCATCCTGTCAAACCATTAGCAACAGCCCATGAGTCAGTATACAAATGCACATCTGGCCAGTTTTCCTTCCAAGCAAAATGAACAACCAGGTGCACTGCTCGCAGTTTTGCCCACTAGGAGGATTTGCCCTCACCACTGTCCTTCAAGGATACCCCACAAAGGGGTTGTAATGCTGCAGCTGTCCACTTTCAGGTGGTACCTGCATATCGTGATGAACCATCTGTAAACCATGCTTGAGTTTTCTCTTCCTCAGTCAATTCACTGTAAGGAACTCCCCAAGAGGCCATAGCTCTGGTCTGGAAAAAAGAAGGTAATGTGGCAGGAGTGGAGACCATGGGCATTTGGGCCAGTTCTTCATGTAATTTACTTGTGCCTTCAGGACCTGCTCTGGCCCTATCTCGTATATACCATTTCCATTTTACAATAGAGTGCTGCTGTGCATGCCCAACTTTATGGCTTGGTGGGTCAGACAACACCCAGCTCATGATAGGCAACTCAGGTCTCATGGTAACTTGGTGGCCCATGGTTAAGCATTCAGTCTCTACTAAGGCCCAGTAGCAGGCCAAAAGCTGTTTCTCAAAAGGAGAGTAGTTATCTGCAGCAGATGGTAAGGCTTTGCTCCAAAATCCTAAGGGTCTGCATTTTGATTCTCCTATAGGGGTCTGCCAAAGGCTCCAGACAGCAACTCTATTTGCCAATGACACTTCCAGCACCATTGGATCTGCTGAATCATACAGCCCAAGTGGCAGAGCAGCTTGTACAGCAGCCTGGACCTGTTGCAGAGCCTCCTCTTGTTCAGGTCCCCACTCAAAATTAGCAGCTTTTCTGGTCACTCAATAAATGGGCCGAAGTAGCACACCCAAATGAGGAATGTGTTGTTGCCAAAATCCAAAAAGCCCAACTAGGCATTGTGCCTCTTTTTTGTTTGCAGGATAGGCCAGATGCAACAACTTCTCCTTCACCTTAGAAGGGATATCGCAATATGCCCCACACCACTGGATACCTAGAAATTTCACTAAGGTGGAAGGCCCCTGTATTTTTGTTGGATTTATCTCCCAACCTCTGACACACAAATGCCTTACCAGTAAGTCTAGAGCAATTGCTACTTCTTGCTCATTAGGTCCAATCAACATGATATCATCAGTATAATGGACCAGTGTGATATCTCGTGGGAGGGAGAAATGATCAAGTTCCCTGTGGACAAGATTATGGCATAGGGCTGGAGAGTTGATATACCCCTGAGGTAGGACAATGAAAGTATATTGCTGACCTTGCCAGCTGAAAGCAAACTGTTTTTGGTGGTCCTTACTAATAGCTATTGAGAAAAAAGCATTTGCCAGATCAATAGCAGCATACCACGTACCAGGGGATGTATTGATTTGCTCAAGCAATGATATCACATCTGGAACACCAGCTGCAATTGGAGTTACCACCTGGTTGAGCCTATGATAATTCAGTCATCCTCCAAGACCTATCTCTTTTCTGCACAGGCCAAAGAGGAGAGTTGAATAGAGATGTGGTGGGAATCACCATCCCTGTATCCTTCAAGTCCTTAAGAGTGGCAGTAATCTCAGCAATCACTCCAGAAATCCGGTATTGCTTCTGACTTACTATTTTGCTAGGTAGGGGCAGTTCTAGTGGGTTCCATTTGGCCTTTCCCACCATAATAGCCCTCACTGCATGAGTTAGAGAGCCAATGTAGGGATTCTGCCAGTTGCTCAGTATGTCTATACCAATTACACATTCTATAACTGGGAAAATAATTACAGAATGGGCCCAGGGCCCACTGGACCCACTGTGAGATGGACCTGAGCTAAAACTCCATTGATCACCTGGCCTCCATTAGCCCCAACTCTGACTGGTGAACCAGAGTGACCTTTTGGGTCCCCTGGAATTAATGTCACTTCTGAACCAGTGTCTAATAATCCCCAAAATATCTGATCATTTCCTTTTCCACAATGTACAATTACCCTGGTAAAAGGCCGTCGGTCTCCTTGGGGAAGGCTTGGAGGAAGATTAACAGTATAAATTTGTGGCAGTGTAACAGGGTTCTCCCCCAAAGGGACCTGGCCTCCCCTTCATTCAAGGGGCTCTGGGTCTGTAAACTGTTTCAAGTCTGGAAATTGATTAAGGGATCGTGACTCCATGTTTTTGCAATTCAGGTTAGACTTCTGTTCACTTGACCTAGAACACTTTTGTTTATACAGCTCAAACAAGAATTTAGTAGAGTGCCCTTCTATTGTATTTCTAGGTACCCCATGATTATTGGCCAATGCCACAAATCTCTGTGAGTCATATGATTTTGACACCTGCTTTGAGTTTGCTGTTTATTATAATAGCCATGTCTACTTTGTCTTTGGCGATTAAGTGCTACCACCTGGCTCTGCCAACTCGGGATCCTGTCATCCCTTGTGTTTAAGGATTCCAGCTCAGTGACAGCAGTTCCTACAGTAATATCTGACCTACAGAGAAGTGCAACCACAGAGCTCTTTAGGGATGATGGTGCTAGTTTCTCAAATTTATTTCTCACTGTTCTGGTAAAAGGTGCATCCTCCGGACCTTCCTGGGGTGTAAGAGCAGGCTTTGCATGATAAATCCACTCTAACATTCCAATCACTCTACGCCTCTGGAACCCTTCATCTACAGTATACCAGGGCAGTTCTGGTATTTCAACCTCAGGTAATATTGGCCACCTTTTGATCCATGTTTCAACCAACCATCCAAACAAACTGTTAATACCTTTTCTAACTGCTCGAGCTATAACATTGAATGCAGAATCTCTGCTTAGTGGGCCCATATCAATAAATTCAGCATGATCCAGCCTTATATTCCTCCTACCATTATCCCACACCATTAAAATTCATTGCCACAGATATTCCCCTGATTTCTGTCTATATAAATTAGGAAACTCACACAGTTCTTTTGGAGTGTAATGTACCACCTCATGTGTGATACTTTGTACCTCACCTTTTGGGGCTTGTTGGGTCTTTAGTCTAGTTATAGGTCTGGAAGAAATAAGGGGTGGTGGGGGTGGGTCATGAAAAGAATTAGAAATATCTTCCAAGCCATTTGCTTCAGGGCCTTCGTTTGCAGGTTCATCTGGTGAAACTGGATTAATCACTCTAGGGCTAATCCCTTCAGGAGGAGGTTGGTTGGCCAACTCCTCAAGGCAGGCAGGAGGTGGGGCAATTATGTCCCCAGGGCAAATTATTACAGGGTTATCTAGAGAAGACTCAGCATGATCTAGGGTTTCAACCTCACCCCCAACATCATTATCAATCCATATGTCACCATCCCATTTTTCAGGGTCCCACTCCTTTCCAATCAATGCCCTCAGTTTAATGGCAGACAGCATGCAACACTGAGATTTCAGTTTATGTTGTAAAGTTGCTACTTTAACAATAAGATTCTGAGTCTGACTTTCAGAGATCTCAAGTCTATGGCTACAGGAAATAAGAATTTCCTTCAGGATGCTCATAGAAACGTCTATATCTGTCAGCACTTAAGCTTCTCATTTGAAGCCTTAAACCCATCCCTTTCACTCCTTAATGTAGCCAGTGTATCTAACAACAACCAACCAACATCTCTATACCTGTTATTCTTACAAAACTCTGTAAAGGTGTCAAAAACATTATCTCCCAGAACCTGGCTTCGTACAAGCGAAGCATTAGAATTGAATGGTGATATTTTGACTATCCCTTTTGCCAACTCACTCCATGGATTGGGAGTGTCGTTCTGATTATGGAAATCAGAGTCCTTGGTTTCTTTGAGTCCAGTCAGAGTAGAAAACCATTCATAAAAACCCATTTTTAAGATGCTTTTTCTTAAGAACCACTCCTGGTACCAAGATGTATTAGTAGGGTTCTCTAGAGAAACAGAATTAACAGGTAACACTTGCAAATATAAAATTTATAAGAGTGTCACATGTGACCGTGGGAACACAGAGTCCAAAATCCGTAGGGCAGGCTGTGAAGCCGATGATTCTGATGGAGGGTCTGTGACCAACTCCACAGGAGAGGCTCACCAACCGAGACAAGAAGAGCCTGTCTCTTCTGAATCCTCCTTAAAAGGCTTCCAGTGATCAGATTAAGCATCACTCATTGCAGAAGACACTCGACTCCCCTTTGGCTGATTACAAATAGAATCAGCTGTGGATGTAGCTGACATGATAATGATTTAATTCTATGAAATGCCCTCATCTCAACAGACAGGACAGCATTTGCCCAACCAGACAAACAGGTACCACCACTTGGCCAAGTTGACACATGAACCTGACCATGACAGTGGCTTTTAATAAAATCAGATTAGAGAACCAATCCCAAAATCCCATAATTACCATAGAAATTTCATGTTTTAGATACTGGTTCTTAAGAATCACTCTCAATTTAAAATCTCTAGTAGTCTGGGTCTCCAAGGAAACAGGACTGACAGGATATTTATATCTGTATTTAATATATCTATATCTGCACCCACATCTACATCTATCTATCTCTCTCTCTTTATGTAAAAATTATAAATTTATTATAGGAATTGGCTCATGTGACTGTGGGATAGGCAAGTCTGAACTCCATAGTGCAGGCTGCAAATTTGGAATTCCAGTGAAGGTTTTGATGAATTTCCTAGGAGAAGCTGGCTAACTGAAGTAGAGAGAGAAATTCTTCTAACTGCTAAAATCATAAGTTCTCCTTTTATAACCTTCAGCCAGTTGGAGGAGATTTCTCTCATTGCTTATATCTATCTCCTTATTGATTGTAGATATAATCAACCACAGCTGCAATCAACAAATAACTTCACAGTAACAAACAGGCCAGTGTATACTTGACCTATAATCCGTACACCATAACATAACCAAGTTGCTATGTGAACTTAACCATCACAACAACTTTATTGAGTTGACCAAATTCAAATAGTCTTTACTCAACATACAGTGAATTTAACCCTATGTAAATGCAGAAAATAGGCTTTGTGATTGTGATCACCTCATTGAGGAAGATAATGAAATAAGGTGGTGAAGATTAGCATGTATGTGTGTGTGTGTGTGCACCCATGCACACATATGTACTTATTGTCAAATTTCTAGGTTTTATGTAGAGTAGTGAGTTTCCTTATGTCTATTACATAATAATTAAAGTGAATTTATAAACAGGTGAGTGAATGAGTGACCAAATATGTATCAAAGATGAGAATGTACATTGAATTAAGAATTATGATCAAATTCTTATACATTAAAATTTGCAAATTAAACACGAATATAGAGGATACAAAGGATAATAATCCCTTTTTTGTTCCTTAAAGATTGTAGTGGGTGTGAATTACAGAAACAAGAGAAATAATAAGTGTGAATGCAAATGCTTGTAAGAAAGCAAGAATGGGAGGGATTTTTTCATCTATGAAGGTCCCTATGGAAAAAAAAATTAAGATATTTTAAGCAGGAAAACTAAAATCTAGGAAATTACGAGTTTATCAGATTATTAAAATGCTGGAAAAGCTATTCTTTACCCTGTGAATGTTTAGGGAATGATACATAAAACATTGAGGATGCCTGAAGGGTATTATTTTCAATCTAAATTCCCTAAGGTAGGATGATGACTGAAGGTTTTAAGAACCAAGAAGGACCATGGTGAGTCTAGACCTCAAAATGCTGTGGACTCATGCTATATTTCAGTGACCTTTACTTCTTACTATTGAAGAAATAAATGGTGTAACACATGTCTGTAACTCCTTTTCTGGATATGGAATTCCTTACCAGTGCAGACTGCACAATATTGTTGTTGCTGCTATTATTTTGTATCACCTCAGGATTTGCCAATCTATTAGTATTTGAGGGAAGAATAAATGCTTTAAATGTTAGGGAAATAAATGAGTAACTGAATTTATTTAGCTTACCATACTGTATCATAAATAATAAAGAAACTCATCCCATAAAAAATATTGGTGGCACAATTAACATTTCAAATTGGGAGATTAAGATTAGTGATTTAAGAAGGCCAAACATGATTTTTAAATTGTGATTAACAGGTGGAGGTCTGGGGACCTTAATTATGAAACTAACTGTCCCCTCTATTAACTTAGAGATAACATCTCTCTCTCGCTCTGGAGTTATACTGTATGACTATCCTCCCTCCCCCAAA